>JABUQX010141630.1:0-2500 GCA_015478945.1 Trachelipus rathkii
TGAGTTGGTTTTTCACTTTCTTACCTAATAATCTTCCTTTTTCAGACCAGTCTACCACTTCAATATATATATATATATATATATATATATATATATATATATATATATATATATATATATATATATATATATATATATATATATAACTATATATATATATATATATATATATATATATATATATATATATACCTTTTCTGTTTTGCACAATGGTCGTTTGAATTTTTTGTTTTTTTAATATATTGCTACTATATGATACCAACAATGAATTTCAGTGGTAACGGACATGATTAAAAAATATATAGGACCAGTTGTTTACGGATCCGTAACTTTTAATTTTTTTAACTAAAGGAATACCCAAGGGTTAACCGCAATGATGGCAGGAGTCGGGGTCTCTCGGCCTTCCGGGAACGACAGGGTAGGACTATTTCCCCCACCGGGAGGTCTCAGCCAAAGAGATGTTAAGTATTAAAGTATCCTGAAATTCCACCTCACTGAAAAGGTTCAGTCGTCGATGTTGGATGGATGGAAATTTTTGTATTTTATTTTATTATTATTTTTTTACATATTTGTAATTTTCATACGCTGATTCCAAATATGTAGTTGATTTTTCTTAAGTGTCATACTTTTTGAGATATTTAATTTATGAAAAAAAATATGTTTTTATTTTTTTGTTTTTACATTTTTGTAATAAGCTTTATACGCTGATTCCAAATATGTAATTGGTTTTTCTGTAAGTGTCGTACTTTTCGAGATATTTCATTTTTAAAACAATATTTTACAAAAATGTGATTCTTAGAATTTTTTTACGAACTTTTTGAATCATGTGAGTTACCACTTAAATTTAATGATGGTAACCTATACTAGCAATATATTTAAAAAAACAAAAAGGGGGTGCAAAACTGACCATTAGTAATAAAAAACAGAAAGGCCTATATATATATATATATATATATATATATATAATATATATATATATACATATATATATATATATATATATATATATATATATATATATATATATATATATATATATATATATATATATATATATATATATATATATATATATATATATATATATATTATAACATATGCATATATACTATATATATATATATATATATATATATATATATATATATATATATATATATATATATATATATATATATATATATATATATATATATATATATTATTGATATACTACTTGAGACGTAGCGTTATTTTTATGATTTTAATTTTCCCTTGGTGTGGATGGATATATTTTTTCAAATAATATTCATCGGGTGGGGGATGTTAATATTAATTAGGGTAAATTTAATTTATTTTAAACTTATAACTTTAATGTGGAAATTTAAACTATTGGAGGTGTCCATCATTTTGTACGGGATTAGTTGTGCGTAAGCACACTCAACCGTCAATGAGTGGGAACACGCTGCTCTTTTTTTTATATATATATATATATATATATATATATATATATATATATATATATATATATATATATATATATATATATATATATATATATACGTGCACATTCACAATAAGAACTTTGATAACGAGTGTAAATTAATTAAAAACGATAAAAAGGAATGGGTGTTTGAGATTTAATGAATTAAAATTATCATTAAAACTTTAAACGTGGAATGGCACTTTATTTATATTTAAGACGGGATGGGACAATTAACGAGATCACATACATTAAAACTAGCTTTCGTCTAAGTTTGCTTAGACTTTTTTCAAGTTTAAGAGGAGGAGAGAGACTGTTAAGTTTGGGGAAAGAGATTGGTGAATGAATGAGAAATTTTATTAAGAATTTAGTTGGTTGGTGTATTTGTTTTTTAGGGAGGTGAAATATTTAGAAGATAACAATATTGCATTTTGTAAATAATCAAGGGGATACTCGCCTTTTTGTTTGTTGTAGTTGTTGGTGTTATATATATATAAATAGATTCTATTATTTTTCTTTTCTGAGTGTTATTGGCGGTTTTTAGTGTGGAGATATTTTGTATGTCGATGTTATGATTGTATTGGGATCTGTGGTGGGTGAGGGCGGAATTAATACGGTCTTCGGTTAAATCATTTTTATGTTGTTGGGTTCTTCTTATTAAATCATTGGTTTCGCCTATGTATATGGATGGGCAGTTTTGACAGGGGATGTTATATATGCAGTTGGTATTGGGGTTATTGGGGGTGGGGGGTTTTAAACAATGTTTTAAAGTAAATGTGTTATTTTGGGTGAAATGTATAGTGTTGGGGAAAAATTGTTTAATGTTTTTATTATTTGGGAGGGGTACGGGAAGAAAAGTTTTATTGTTCATGGTGTTGGTATTAGTGGGGTTGTAGAATTTTTTTTGGCTATATGGTAGGATTTATTAATAAAATGGGGGGGTAATTTAATTTTGTGAATGTTGAGAAGAGGAATTTGGTTTCGGAGGCGAGATGATTGGGGGAGCAGATTCGTAGTGCACGAGTATAGAGGGCGGTG
>JABUQX010141630.1:10000-28163 GCA_015478945.1 Trachelipus rathkii
ATATATATAGCACCATATACATAATTTTTTTTTTATATAACATATATATATATATAACCTTATAACATATATATATATAGTACTATATAACAATATAATATGTATATATATAATAACTATATATAATAATAATATGTATATATAATAATATAACCTTTGCTTATATGCTGCTGTAACCAATAACCCAACGCTGCCAACTTGTATATAAAACCTTGTTATATACGTAATATATATATAATGTAACTACTATATATAACCTAAATACATATACACAACATATATATACATATATAACTATATACTAATATATCATATATATGCATATGCTGCTGCTCATACGCGCATATGCTATATATAACATATATATATATAACCTTACTTATATATATATACTAAATATATATATGGAGTATCTATATATATATATATATATATATATAATATACACTATTTAAAACTATATTTCGTCTGTCAGCAAGGCTTTTAGGGTAAATAACTAATCGTGGTTAGATAGTTTTAATTCCTTATTTTACCTTTTATAACATGAAACATATTAATTGAAAGAATTATTTCCAAGCATTTATTACAGTAATTATATTATATTCCAAATTAACTCTAAAACATTTCTTATTCTAAAATACTAATCGTCCTAATTACAATGACATTACAATATGGTCTAGGGCCACAACGCATCTACAGTAAAAGAAAAGAAAGGGGAAAAGTCCTGAATATTGATACATAAATATTTTCTGTAAAACAATCATGAGCATCATATGTACATTTATATTTATTAGTCTATAGATATACATACGAAGCTCAATTGAAATATTATCACTTACCAATATGGATTATAAAGATATAATTTATGTGGCAGGCAACAGAACCGATATTGTTGATACAATGGCGTCAATATTTAATATTATAAAGCGTAGTGGAAACTTCACAAATACAATATAAAAGTTTTAAGCACTGAGTTGCTTAACCTATTTAAATGAAAAGAATATTATAAAACAAATTTAAAAATAATATAATTTAAATGAAAAGAATATTATAAAACAAAATTTAAAATAATATAATCACATCACAAGATAAAGACACCCGCCGATCATTGAAGTCAGTTACAAGTGACTCAATTTATTTATGGGCGTGAGATTGGAATAGAATACGTATTAGATTGACTTTAGGCAAAGTCACGGGAGTAGTGACTTTGATATAAGCTCCCTTCTTTACATTGAAATTTATGGAAAACTTATTAATTAAAATTATTTTAATAAATTTTGTAGGTCAATCTAATATACACTAATGATTTCATCTTCCAATACTCTAAATTTAATCAGAGATTTGAAGATAAAATTTGCAAAGATGATAGTAAGAGAATTGAAAGTGTATGCAGTTAGTTGTAAAGTATTCAGTCAGTCTATCAGTAATTGTCATCGTTAAAAGGAAGTATAATATAGTTAGTAAGCAATTTATTTAATAAAAGAATGATGCATTATTATTTGATTTAATTTTATTAAAGCATATACTGTTTATTATGAATTTAATATAAAGAATTTTCCAAAGTGCATAAACTTTATAAAAGCAAAAAAAAATATCTAAGCTAGTTTAAGCCATACAAGAACGTAATACGATTAAAGCGTAACATATAAAGCAGATACATAACTCTATAGTGGTTAAATCATGCATTTCGTAACATATATTTTTGTTTTGTATTTTCTCAAAAAATTTTTCTATTTTTATTTTCTTTTCTTGTATAAGATAACATGGAGCATGTTAAAACTATAATATAAGGTAACATATAAACGTATAAACGATTACAACCTATTGGACAATTACTACTAGTACATAGATGGTACAGACAAGAAAACTCACAACGTAAGTATCTTAAAATTAACAATGACCTAATAGGACGGACAATAACACTCACAGTAGTAAGTTGCATCAACAGAAGAACTCACAAATACACAAGTGTAATTGATAACATGTAAGACATAAACAATGTCGCTAATTCTAACTTCAAACTTAACATGGAAGACATACACAATGTTATCAAACATGTATGTAAGACCTACAAAGTATTATCAAACCAATAAGTTCGAAAACTTAAAATTAATTGTGGAACATAAAAATTCAATTTTTATGAAAGAGCAAAAAAAAAATCTATATACAATATGTACAACTTAATGAATTGTAAATTCATTTGGAACACGGTAAAGATTTTTATGTTCCGGGGTTTTATTATTATATAGTATTTTGTTTAAATTTTATTTATTTCTAATTGGAATCTACGAAGTAGAATTATCAATAGAAATATAGATTGGTTGTAAATTATTTTCTTCTTTTTGGAATAGCTCCCTTCTTTTTGGGATCTACTGTAGTACTGGTTGAAGTACCTGGGATATTATCTACATCCGTAATTGGAGTAGAATGAGAAGGA
Organism: Trachelipus rathkii; assembly: GCA_015478945.1. Taxonomy (NCBI): domain Eukaryota; kingdom Metazoa; phylum Arthropoda; class Malacostraca; order Isopoda; family Trachelipodidae; genus Trachelipus; species Trachelipus rathkii. Next base: position 12,438 of record JABUQX010141630.1, read on the forward strand.
TAGAATATATTTCTTGGATAAGTTCTCTGAGAATATGAAGGAGTATTATATTGTAAAGAACTAGTAAATTTAGGAGATAATTTAGGTGGAAGCTTTGGTGGAAGTTTAGGTGGTAACTTCGGAGGTAATTTAGGTGGAAGTTTTGGTGGAAGTTTTGGATATAACTCCGGAGGGGAATCATCATAAGGAAATTGTTCCAATACTTCAGAAACAGATCTAGATCTTACACGAGGATTCGGAGTCCAAGATATTGTAGAAGGATCTATTTCATAGAAAGAAGGAGTATCGGGATTCACAGGAAGGGGAGACTGCTGTCTGGCATGACTACGCAATCGCATGGGTGAAGAATCCCGAGGACCATGGAATTGAGGATGTGGACGATAAGAAGGATCCTTACGTCTGTCATCTCTAACATTTACTTCTTCAGGAGAAGAAGGGGAAGTATCTACATTCGGATACTCATCGTAATAACGAATAGGTGGAGGAAGTGCAATAGCACCATTATCAGGTTCATCTGGTGAAGATGGTGGATTACTATCATGCATAGAAGATCTTCTAGAAAGAAGAGGCGAACTATGAAGAGAAGTAGAACCAGATGCATATGGAGTACGAGGAGAAGATAATTGGGGAGAACTATGGGAAATATTTCTCCTCAGAGAATAGGTAGTAAACGGATCAAAATTTTGATTCGTAGGGGATTGCACAGATGAATGTCCTGACGAAGGAATTCTCTGTGTTGTTTGTTGATGCTGAGGTTGTGGTATTTGTCTCGGAGTAGAAGGCATAGATAGGGGAAGTGAAGACTCTGGAGAAATAGGAGTCACACTCAACCTAGGTGCAGGATGTGCAGCACTCGGTGCAGTGGGAGACATCTCAGGTCTTCGCTGTGCAACAGGTGGTTGTTCATGCCTTGGAGACTGTTGGGTTTCTTGAGGTGCAACTCTTGGCTGGTGTTCATGCCTAGGTGCCGGTTGAGGAGCATCTCTATATACCACATACTCAGTATAAGCATTATTATCAGGTGTGTCATCATCATCATCTTCACCTGAATTGTCCCCCCCTTCGAGGTTGAAAACGACGTTTAGGTGGTGGAGGGGCAGGAGGTGGTGGAGCACGCCTAACATTATTTTGTAAAGGATTATAGTATTTCCATTGGGATGAAAAGGAATTGTCGGCAGTTTTTACAACAGGCATGGGGAGAATTTTCAAATTGTCCACATGTGACACAAATTCCTTATTAGTAACTAAACAACGAAGTTGATATTTGTTATATTTTAAAACACCTACAACCAAATACGGCCCGACCCATTTCTTAAAAAGCTTGGGCGATAAATTGGGAGGTTTAACAGCAAGTGTATAGACATAATCACCTATACGAATAGGACGAATTGGGGCTTTAGAATGTTGCTGTTGAGCAATTCTAAATGTTTCTTTTTCCAATTTTTGACGAGCTAAATCACGAATAGAAGCTGCTCGTTCGGCCATTTCCGCGTTAAAATCATAGAGATGATCTTTAAGAGGATTGGGCTTATTAACAAACGGAGAAACATAATTAGGAAGGTCATAAGGTAATCTACGAACATAGAAATGTAACAAAAAGTGAGGTGTATTTCCAATAGAAGAGTTGTAAGTAGTATTTAAAGCAATTTGAGCAAAAGAAATATACCTACTCCAGTCGTCTTGTTTAGAAGAAACATATTGACGGAGATAATCTTCTACACGACGATTTTCTCTCTCCACGAGGCTATTTGAAGAAGGATGTCGAACGGAAATAGTGCGGTTCTTTATGTTCCAAGTTTTACAAACTTCATTAAAGAATTGGGAGGTGAACTCCCCCGCATTGTCACTGACCAAAATTTCTGGAACAGAATGATTTACAATGACTTTATTCAAAAGAGCTTCAGCTACAACTTTGCCATCACGAGTTGAGACAGGGCAAAGTTCGCAGTAGCGAGTTAAAGCGTCTTTAAAAACTAAAATATATCTAGCACCTGAATATTTACATTTAGGAAGAGGACCTATAGTGTCCAAATGAACCCTAGAAAAAGGTAAGAAGGGAAGAGGATAAGAATTGATAGCTACTGGATGAGGTTTCGAACCTTTTACTTCAATACAAGAAATACACTGTTTACAGAAAAACGAAATATAAGCTGAAAGCCTAGGGAAAGTGTATAATTCTCTGATTCGACGTTCAGTGCGTTCAGCACCTGGATGACCAGCAGATAAAGTATTATGATTCAAAAATATTATAGTATATATTAATGAATCTGGAATTTCTATCAAATACTTATTTTCTTTCGTAATGAAATAAAGAATACCATTTATAATGATATGAGGAAGACAACTATCAGGAACTGGAGAATTTTCAATCTCATTTATTATTTCTGATAGTCTACGATTTCTTCTCTGTTCATGGAAAAGAACATCTTTGGTGAAATGATATATTCTCGTATCAGCGAAAGCTAAAGGAATAGGATTTTGACGAAGTAAACCTATACGAGAAGGAGAAGAAGTCTCACGAGAATATGTAATAATTCGAAGGAGAAGAGGGAAGGATTTCCTCTTCTTCACCAGAAGAAGGTAGATGACCAGTATTTGGAACAGGGTTTCTACTTAAATAATCGGGAACGACATTTAATTTACCTTCTTTATAAATAATTTCTGGCTTAAAAGACTGAATTTTCAAATTCCATCTTTCTAATCTGCCAGACAATTGTTTATGACGAAATAGATGAACTAAGGCAGCATGGTCAGTATAAATTTTTAAAGGATAACCAAAAATGATAGTTCTGAATTTAATAAGACCATGTACTATAGCTAAGGCTTCTTGCTCCGTAACACTATAATTTAACTCTGCCTTATTCATCATTTTTTGCGATATTAAGAAAAAGCAATAGGTTTTTCTCTACCATTGTCATCTAATTGGGAAAGAACAGCACCGACGCCGTAAGAAGACGCATCAGTACTTAATATAAAAGGTTTAGTATAATCAGGAAAGGAAAGAGCAGGATCCATAAGTAAAAGTTTCTTCAGAGTGTCATAAGCGGTCTGTTGCTCTAACTGCCAAGAAAATGGAACATTTTTCTTTAATGAGAGAGTTTGGGGCTGCGTAATTATTGAAAACCTCTATGAGATTGCGAAAATAATTATAGAAGCCCAGCAAAGCCCGTACTTCATGGACATTCTGGGGTATTTTGAAACCTTTTAAAGCTTCTAGTTTGACTGGATCCGGAGATAAACCTTTTTCACTAATTTGGAAGCCTAAGAAGGTGACACTGCTCTTAAAGAAGGAACATTTCTCAAGCTTTACTTTAAGGTTGGCTATTTTCAAGGCGTTAAAGACCTTGGAGAGGTGTGAATAATGAGTAGGGATATCCTTACTGAAAATTAGTATGTCATCTATGAACAAAAGACAAACAACACCTAGCAAACCTGACAAAGCCATTTCCATTGTTCTTGAAAAGACAGAGGGCGAATTTGTCGTGCCTTGGGGCATCCTTAAACTCATAGTGCCCTCTAGTAGTAGAGAAGGCAGTTAGGTGTCTAGAATCCTCAGAGACGCTAAGATGTGAAAAGCCACTAAGGAGGTCCAAACAACTGAAGATGCGTGCGCTGCCTATGAGCGACAAGCTTTCTGCAATGCTCGGCAGAGGAAATCTATCTGGAATGGTGAAAGAATTGAGTTTCCTATAGTCCACCACTACTCTCATTTTTCCGCCTGTCTTTTTCGGTATAAGAAGAAGTGGGGATGAACTAGCAGAAACACTGGGAGTAATATATCCTTTCTCTAAACTATCTTCAACCCATTCATCAATGATTTCCAGGTATTTGTGCGGCAATCTATAGGGCCTGGTGTAGACATATGGGGGGCTACCCTCTATAAGCTTAATGGAAAATTTATTCAATTTACAAAGTCCAACAGGATCATCGGCCAGAGCAATTGAATCTCTATTCTTCACTAAAAATGTCAACATCTCTTCTAATTGAGATTTATTGTTCAATACATATTTATTAGAATCTTTACTAGACTCTGAAAGCAGTATTTCACGGTAAACTTCTCTAATCTGAGAGTCGGAGAGATTTTTGGAAGTAGTAACTGCATTTATAAAATCATTATCTGCAGAGGCTTCATTTTGCTTGTAAAGTAATGGAGAAGCTGTTGTAAGATAAGTGTGATTTTCAAAGTTAATAGTATCAGCACTTAAATTTACTAATTCCAATAATATTTTACCGTCAGTGCATGTAGACAACGTATTACCAAAGAAGAGTGTACCTGAATTTAAGAAATCATTTTTACTTTCTGTGATGAGAGCTATGTTCTCCGGAGGAGAAGCATGGATATCAGACTCAACTTTGACCGGAAGAATGTACCTAGAATAGGGCAAAATCCGAACAGCTGAAGAAGAGTACACTTTATAAGATAAATCATCATCTATCTCAACATTTGGTACTTCTGAAATGTCATTTGAATACATTCCAGGAATTCTACATTGTAAATTTGCTTTAAAAAGAGGATTTGAACGTATTGATTCACTCTGAAGAGTATGTTGAGGCATAGGTAGTTCAAAAGATGAATTTAAAAGAGATTTAGGCAACTGATCACAATCTGTACTTTTGCCATTTTGTCTCAATATGCCTCTATTTGAGTCCTGTAGTGATCCTATGGCCGTGGAACATTCATGAACGAATCAGGATGGTAAAGGATCGGAGTTAGAATCTACATTAAAGATTTTTCTTTCACAATCGGCTTTATTAGTACCCAGGAACGGTACTGAGGGCATGTAATGTCCTAAATTTGAATTATTTTGAAAATTATGGGAATAATGTCTATTCTGGACATTCAATTTATTTAAATTGTCCCGATAATTAACTCTATTTGCATCTTGAAAAGGCACATTAGACATGTAATGTCCATAATTAGAGTTTTCGTGAGGAAAATTAAACTGATCAAAATCTTCACTTATGACATGTTTGGAAAAACGGACTTTCTTCTCTCTATTATTTGAAGTTGAAGAAGGATAAGTGTTATAAGATCGATCATAATGGTTATTTTCATAATTATTATACAACTGATCAGAATTTGTACCTTTGGCATCTTCTTTTAAATTGGCCAATATTGCCCTATGGGAACCATTGGAAGGCATTTGCGGTACTGCAGAAGCTCTGGGAACTGAATAAGGAAGAATATCAAAATCTGTAGCAGTAGCAGTTTTCTGAAGCTTAGCCCTTTTTATACTGGAGTGAGCTCCAGATGGGGCAGTATAACCAGAAAAATTATTTGAAACACGATTAGAATCTTGAATCGTTACTTTACCTGTTGAGTGCACTGTTTCTTACGATTTGTCCAACAACTTTTTCTTTAATTCTAAAAATAGCATCTGAAGTTAAACCAGTTTTATTCAGGACTTATATAATCCCATCTCATCGGAGAGGACTATAATAATTTTCGCGGAAGACTCTCGTACGCGTCGCGCTCGAATTATTATCGCGGTAACCGTTAAATAACGAACGAGAATTGCTTAAGATCCCTCGGGGAGGTCGTGAACCTAAGACTTCGGCGCCAGGCGACCTTTCTCGTAGAGAAAGATTCCCTGTATTTTTAAAATTGCTTAAACCACTGTCTAAGCCTTCGGCACGTGTATCTTGTAAAGATGCACTAGAAACTTCAGCAGAAGAAGATCTTAGAAAAAGATCCCCCCTGGGTGTAACATTGGAGCCTCCTCGAAGAGGTGCACCTGAGTTTCCAACAGCGTGAAGCCTTGAAAAGGTCCTTCTGTGGAAAGGAGTGTTGTCTCCTCGTAGAGAAGTACCAGAAGTTTCTTCATAATTAATCCTATCTAAATAGGAAGATCTCTGAAAAGAATCCCTACCGTAGGTCCCGATAATTCCTTGATCAGGGGAATTAAAGGCACCAGGAGGAGGGGGTTCCTTCAAAGATCTGCCATTCTCCTTAAAATTATAATTTTCCTTAAACCTAAAATCATTTTGACTATGCATGTTTGTTAAATGTCCATGTGAACTATATGTATGATGTGTATGTTGTGGAAGGCTGCCTTCAATGTAATTGAAAGGGTTTTGTTTATCCGAACGTTTCGAATAAGAGCGTATAGCACTTATGACTAACGGTATATCACGCACTTTCCTTCCAGAGTCATTACACACATGCACTATATCATGCTTAGCATTTATTAAAATAGGCAACTCTTTTATTATATCAGTTCCCAATAACACGTCTTGAGAGAATGCCGTGTTGTTATCTACAACATAGAACTGTGCAAGATAAAATTTCCCATTTAATACTAAATTTAATTCAGTAAGACCATAAATCTTTAAAGATTGGCCAGAAATAGAATTTAATATTAAATCCGCAGGGTATAATTTTGGTCTATCTTCTTTATGTAAAGCCATGCATAGTTTCTTATAGAAAGAATATTTCACCAAACTCTTAGTCGCTCCTGAGTCGATCATCGCCTCAGTATCACATACATAAGCATTATTAGTGGTTAATTGTATAGGTAAGCTATATACTATCCCCTTCTTCCTAGTAGAAGAAGTGGAAAATATATTAGAAGAGTTAGGACGAGAAGATCATCGTCTGAAACGAGATTTCTGTGAGAATAGAGTAGTAGAAGGGACAAGTCTTTCTGACGAACTCCTGAAGGTAATTTTCGTCAGATATGGAGTCGGAGAGTATCCAACTACTGGCAAAAAAGGTCCTCAGAGGAGGGGCTCACTCATTCTGTTATCATATTGAGGAGGTAATATGACCGATTATAATCTTCTGAATGGTATATAGGCGCGGGGGAGTGATCATAGTTTTCCGAAGGAATTCTATTATCATGCATATCACTCATAGCGTTTATATTTTGACGTCTATTATAATTATTATAATTATTATAAGAGTTATAATAAGGACGGTTATTAGTAGGAGCGGTCATATTCCTTTGAGACATGCGTGAGTTATAGTAAGTGGAAGGATAAGAGAAATTAGATTGAGGTGCATTAGGAGATCTGAAAGATTGAGAGCGAGCATAAGTAGGAGTGAAACGTTGGTTATAAGAAGAAGAAAGCTTGAGGGGAAGCCCTAGAAGCATTATGCACAACTGTGTTACCTCCCTTCTGCTCCCTTCTCCCTCCATTCCTATTATTATTCCTCCTTCCATTATTTTTACTCTTAACCCTCTCCTGTGTCTGCTGTGCCTGATTTCTCTGTTTACCTCCATCAGGAGATAAATTTTTGATTCTCTTTAACGCTTGGGGATTCTGATAATCCCAGGAAGAGCCTCTACACGCGTCTTTCATCCCTCTTGCATGATAATCGGAACAGGTCGAGCAGTAGGGTCTATAACGACACTCTTCAGTCTTATGCCCGAAACGTTCGCATCTCAACATAGGTCTGTCTACCCGTTCTTTACTCACATTGGAACTGGCAAGTAGTAGCCTGAGGTTTCCGTGCAGGAGATTCTGCCTGAAAATGAGCGTGCGTTCTGACTATGTCGAAAGGGTTGGATGATCCTCCTTGAAAAGGTTTAGAAATAGCATTGGATGTTTTTGCTATATACTGTTCAATTTGAGAGGTGAAGGACAAATTTACATCAAAATATTCAATAACTTTTGACTGGAAGTGTTTAGGAATATTTTTGTATACCTTAGAAAATATTAATGTCCTTTTTAATTTGTCTGAAAGCTTCTCTCCATTTTGGGCATAAAAATGTCTCTCAAACTCTTGTACTGCCTTGGACACTTCTGTGGCATACGAGATGAGAGGACTGCTACGGTTCCAATTTATTTCATCTATGACGTTGCAAGTACTAAAAGCAGATTCGGCCGTTGGCGGATCAAGAATTTTTAGAAGGTTTCTTGCGAACTCATTCCATGTTTTTGCGAACCTCAGCTCTTCATGTTCATTCATAAATTCTCTACATGAACCTTTAGCGTCGACATATCTTGAATAGGAAGCTAACTTTTTCTCATCAGTATCTATTCCATCTGCTTTAAAATAATCTTCCATGCATGAGAGCCACTTCCGCACGGATACTCCGGTGAAAACTCCTTTTGAGTCATACCCTTCAAGCGTTGGAACGGGGTACCTGGAATTATAAAAACGGTGTATGTTACCTGGGGTCTGAATTACGTTTTCATGGTGGGGTCCATGAATAGGAAGGTTACTAGGTGCAGTAGGACCGGTTGGGAAGGATGGAAGAGCAGAGGGAATTTGCTGTTGCTGATAATAATGATAAGTGCCTGGTATACCTAAGTAAGCGTTATAAGAAGGCGTAGGAATAGCATTATAAGTGTAAGGATAGGAAAGAGTCCCTATGTTAGCTACTGAAGATGGGGGAGCCCCATGCACATGCTGTTCAGCCATAGTATTAGGTACATGCAAAGAATAAGGTATGTTGTATGGAGTCGAGGTAGTTACTACTTGCGAAGGGATACCACCATAGGCTCCTCCAAGCGGAGCTTGGAGAGCACCATTAACCACTGATCCTGCTGTACTTGGAATAGTATCGGTACCGCTCACAGAAGAGAGGGTATTGGCAGCAGAAGTAGTAGTTATGGTAGTGGTAGTAGTAGTACTACTCTCAGTAGTCTCTATGGGTTGGGTCCCATTCATGTTGAAAATGTTTTGAAAAATATAAATATGTATATCCATAAAAAAATATATACTACTCTTTTATATAAATATATAACCTTATATATATATATATATAACTAATAAAAACTATTTTAAATCATATATACATTATAATAATATATATATATATATATATATATACATACTCTTTATATATACACATATATATATATATATATATATATATATAACCAACCAAATATATAATAACATATATATATATATATATATATAACAACAACAATATATATATCTTACTCTTCATATATATATATATATTTATATATATATCTTATAATATATATATATATATCATATACTATAATTATATTATTTCCTTCTTTCCTCCAATTCCTCTGCTTTCTTACATACTCTGCCAGTAGAGAAATATATATATATATATAAATATGTAGTGCTCAACATATATGTGAAAAGGTTGTTTTAAAGAGAAAAATAAAAAGAAAGAGTTTTAGGAGGCTATGCATATATATAATATATATATATACATACTTTTGAATATATATATATATTAATAACTTATATATATATATATATATATATATATATCTGCTCTATATATATATATATATATAGCACTCTTTCTCTTTATATATATATATAATATCTTATATATATATATATATATATATATACATATACACATATATATATATATACACCTTATATATATATATGAAAAGAAAAAATATTACAATTAAAAGAAAGAAAGAAAATCTCCTCACTCCTAAAAGTAATTGATACTACTTAGATAGGACAAAAGGATCTTCTTCCTTGTTTGAGGAATTCTTTGAATTCCTTTTTCTAAAACAAAATTGATATATTTATGAGAAATATATGAATTTTGTGAAATATAAAAGGAAAAGGGTAAAAACTCAAGATCTTGAGATTTAAAACTCAAGAACTCAAGAAAACTCAAGATACAAAACTCAAGATCTCAAGACTCAAGAACTCAAGAAAACTCAAGATTTTGTAAATCAGAGTTCATTACTCTTTCCTTTTATAAATGTCGAATTGCAAAAATTCGAAGACAATGGAATTTTGCTTAATGACATTTTATTGAAGTTCTATTTTATTAGTAGTCATCTTATTTTTAACATAAAAGAATTTACTGTTTGTTGGTTATTAATATCACCAAGGATTGTTGGTTGCTTGATTTGTTGGTTGGTCGGTTTGTTGGTCGGTTGACCAACAATGCTGGCTCTTTCTTTAGGAAGATCGACCAACAAATTTGCTGGTTTAATTTTAGCCAACAATTCTATTATTATTATTATATTGATATTATTATTATTATTATTATTATTATTATTATTATTATTATTATTATTATTATTATTATTATTATTATTATTATTATTATTATTATTATTATTATTATTATTATTAATATTCAATAATAACAATAAAAGTAGTAGGAAGAGTCACATAGCTCTTGGGATGACTCTACTTATTATATCTAGTCAGAAGAGTCCTGACTTGGAGATTCGTTATCCCGCCTCTTTGTAATAATAAGTAGTGGTAGTCCTTCTGATAGAAAGGAGTGGCCTTTGTGCCTTCAATTTGCTAGTCTGCGTGGTAGAAGTTATGACTTGGTCATAGGAGTTAATCAGCTTTCTCGATAGTAACAACTCAGTTTCCATGCAGTTTTGTAGAGACCAATTTTAAATCATGTATATATAATAAATTATACATACATAACCTTTTTGCAATAAAATTGCAATTAGAACGATTTTATCATTTTAGAAGAGTTTTTATTTTGGAATATAATTTTTGATGGCAATTTTTAAGAATTGCTTTGTTGGTAGAAATATTCAGTTTTTCTACTTTCTAGAATATTAATTTATAATTAAATTAATAGATGAGGTGGGGGGTCGGTAATGAAGATCGTAGAAAGGACGATGCAGTCACCACTAATGCATGAAAAAATATAAATAAAAAAAAAATTTTCCTGCAGAATTTTAGCAAGCGTTATCGAAGATAAGGAAGCATGTAGTCATCTAACAAGAGAAAAAAGCTATACAGGTCGCCATATTTAAAACTATATTTCGTCTGTTAGCAAGGCTTTTAGGGTAAATAACTAATCGTGGTTAGATAGTTTTAATTCCTTATTTTACCTTTTATAACATGAAACATATTAATTGAAAGAATTATTTCCAAGCATTTATTACAGTAATTATATTATATTCCAAATTAACTCTAAAACATTTCTTATTCTAAAATACTAATCGTCCTAATTACAATGACATTACAATATGGTCTAGGGCCACAACGCATCTACAGTAAAAGAAAAGAAAGGGGAAAAGTCCTGAATATTGATACATAAATATTTTCTGTAAAACAATCATGAGCATCATATGTACATTTATATTTATTAGTCTATAGATATACATACGAAGCTCAATTGAAATATTATCACTTACCAATATGGATTATAAAGATATAATTTATGTGGCAGGCAACAGAACCTATATTGTTGACAATGGCGTCAATATTTAGTATTATAAAGCGTAGTAGAAACTTCACAAATACAATATAAAAGTTTTAAGCACTGAGTTGCTTAACCCTGTTTTAGTTGAAAAAGAAGATTATAAAAACAAAAAATTAAAAATAAATATAATTTAAATAAAAAAAAATTATTATAAAAAAGATATAAAATTTAAAATAAAATAATCACATCACAAGATAAAGACACCCGCCGATCATTGAAGTCAGTTACAGTGACTCAATTTATTTATGAGCGTGAATTGAATAAAATACTGTAAGAGATAGGCTTTAAAGCAAAAGATCACGAAGGGTGTGACTTTGATATATATATAGAAAAATAAATATATATATATATATATATATATATATATATATATATATATATATATATATATATATATATATAAATATGTATAATATATATATATATATATATATATGCCTATATATATATATAATACTCTTTTTATATATATATATATATTTATATACGTAATAATATATATATATATATATATATATATATATACATATATATATAACCACCACTATATATAATAACTTATATATATATATATATATATATATATATATATATATATACATACTACTATATATATATATGTAACCCAATAATATATATATCTATAACTGTAATATATATGCTCCATATATATCTTATATATATATATATATATATATACTATATATATACTATATATATATATATATATATATATATATATATATATATATATATATATATAACTAATATATATAACTTACCTTTATATAATATATATATATATATATATATATATATATATATATATATAATAACATATAATATATATAACAACCCACATATATACTATATATGCCATATATATATATAACCAATATATATATATATATATATAACCCTTATATAAAAGCTGCTGTATATATATATATAGGTATATATATTAGGATCACTTCATTTTCCAAGATGTGATTTTCATATGATTTTGCTTACGCCCCGAGTCTCAGTGATATAAAAGATATATATGCCAAATTTCAAGAAGATTGCATAATATTTAGGTGTTGCACACATTGATCACTTTTATCTCAACCTAGTGTAATTTCTAATATTGAAGTGCATTGTACTAATGGGCTTTACATGTATTTCTTTCATCTGTTGCAGGTAATTGAACGTTAAAATGGGAAGCAAAAGAGGATTTTGTCTGCTAGAAAAGGTGCCTGGTGGAGAGTTTTTAGGAGCTCGGCTCCCTTCAAAGGAACAAGTACTGTTAGTGTTTATGTACCATCACAAGGAAATGAAAGAAACACTTTCGGATGTTGCTAAATCTACCAGTACGAAACTACAGGAAGTGTGGGTGAAGGCAAATATCCCTGTTAAGACGGAGGAGAATATCCGTGCTGGTATACAGAAGCTGTACAAAGAATACCAAAATCTAGGTAAAGAGAAATCGAGAAACACGGATAAAGCAAATGTGAAACGGCATATTTGGAAAGGTGATCTCGTCGAGTTATTTGACATTTCCCGGCAAAATGTGATGGACATGACTAGCGTATCACAAGAAGATAAAGAATTTCTTAGGTCACAAAGAGAAGATCGTATGAGTTCGTCAATGGGTGGAGTAGACAAGGTTTTCGCCACGAAAAGAAGAGCTAAGTGTACAAAAGAAGAAAATAAGGAATCATATAAGATGAAACATTACAAAGCTATCGCTGAAATCAATAAGACAGTTATACTGGAAGACTCATCTCCATCATCATCAGCACCTAGTGGCGAAGAGGCCAAGTTTTCGCCTCCAGCAAAGAAAAAATTACGTGCAGGTCCCAGATTAAAACCTCTTGATCAGACACTCACGTCTACTTGGGATCGAGAACAGCTCTCTATTCGACAAGCAAGTACTTCATTTATAGCAACTGCAAAGAGCCTTGGCCACGATGTATCAAAAATTTCCGTATCTCCAGCTACCGTTTACCGAGCTCGGGCGATTAATAGAAGTAAAATGGCAAAGAACATCGAAGAGTCAGTCTTTGAAAATCCACCTCATTTGGTCTTGCATTGGGATAGTAAACTGTTGCCCTCAGTTGCCCATGGGAGTGTCAAAACTTTGGAAGATAAAGTTGCAGTTCTAGTGACTGGCAAAGATTTTGAGCATTTGCTTGGCGTACCTGTTGCCCTGAAAGGCACTGGTGAGCAGATGGCTGAGGTAGTTATTCGGGAAGTGGACCGATTTGGGCTACGTGACAATATAATCGGTATATCTTTTGATACTACAGCATCTAATACAGGACTGATCCAAGGGGCATGTACCAGAATTGAAAGGGAATTCGGACGAACATTGTTGTGGTTGGCTTGCCGGCATCACACCAGTGAACTAATATTGAAAGGAGTATTTGAGGGGTGTTGTAGCATACCATCAAGTGGTCCTGACATCCACATTTTTCGGAACTTCTAACGTCTTTCATATAGGAAGTCATATACAACAATGCTGGATGAAGAAAGTCCCGTTCAAGGCTTTCTAGAAGAACAACGAGTGAGCATGGTTAACTACATCCAAACTGTCCTAAAAGACGGAAGTCATCTAAGAGAAGACTACAAAGAGTTATTACAACTCTCACTCCTGTACCTAGGTGGTTGGTCTAATAACGACTTCAGTTTCAGGATCCCAGGGGCTCTGCATCAGGCAAGGTTGATGGCAAAGGCAATATATGCACTCAAAATTTTCCTCTTCATTAAACAGTTGAATATTCCTCAACGTGAATTGAAAGGAATGCAACGTATTGCACTTTTTGTCAGCCTCATATATGTTCGCTTTTGGCACGAGGCAATTGTAAGTCGATGGGCTCCAAAGAATGATTTGGATATGCTACAGCTTCTGAGCACTTACCCAGATATAGACGTCAAAAAAAGTGCTCTCACAGTTGCTAAGAGACACCTTTGGTATCTGTCAGAAACAAACGTAGGATTGGCTTTTTTGGACGAACGTATTACTCAGGCTGTTAAGGAAAATATGACTATAAATCTAGAAACCAAACCTGCAAAGAAAAAGGAAATGAAACGATTAGAGGGTAAAAACCTAGTGTTTGAAGGAAAAGACCTGAGCCATTTCGTTACTAATAAAACAAAGACGTTCTTTGAATTGTTTGGGATCCACGACGTGACAGAATACTGCAGTGATTCTCTAAGAAGCCATGTGAACGCTCTTAAGGTGGTCAATGATACCGCAGAAAGAGGAATTGCTCTGATAAAAAGGTTTAACGAATCGATCTGGAAAGACACAACAAAAACAATTTATGTTGAGGGTTGTCGAGCATCACAGAAAAGTCGTCCCCAAGCGAACAAAAGAAGGGATTGCATCGTTCAAAGTTGATTAATATAACACATGTTTTGCCTATCATACTACCTATTAATCTTAGTGTCTAGTTTTGAAATTGTGCGTTTGGTTTTTCTGGTTGTAAATTACTCAAGATTGAGAAAGAAATATTTGTTTTTACCTACTTTTACAAAAATTGTTTAAAGTGTACCAACCTCCTAAATATTATCAAATGTCTTGAACTTGACATCTTTATATCTTGCATTTTTATTTTTACTTTACAACAAGGCTTAACTAATATATATATATATATATATATTATACCATATATATGTATATAGTATATATACATATATATACTTTATATCTTTCTATATATATATATATATATATATATATATACTTATATATATATATATATTTTTATTTTCCATATAACAATAACATATATATATCACCTCTCACCTGCCTATAACCATATACATATATATACATATCTTATATATATTATATATATATATAACAATATATCTATATATATATATATATGTATATAGCATATATATATATGCTCTCTATCAGGCTAAGTGCAGGAGGCCAGACATAAAGAAAATAAGCAGCCAAGAGAAACCTGACATCAATGGCAGAAAAATATTCAAAATTACTATTTACATTACTTTGCTATTAAATAATATTTAAGAAATGTTGCAATGACCTTGTTTACATTAAAATCGTTTATTTCCTTCCGAAGCATTATTTTTCCAACAGGGATCATTGACTGGAGGAATTTCAGGTTGTTGCGCTTCATCAAGAGACATAAATTATAATGCTAAAAACACTGGTTGTCCATAACCATCTAAGTATATTCTTGATTGTCTATTTTGGGAAGGCCTCTCGCGAAACGTCATAAATGATACTGAGTGACAGCATTGCTCTCAAAATAAGGATTTGAAAGTTTGTGATAATATGTAGAAACAAATAAAAATAAAAAAATAATTTTTTGGATTAAATAAATTTCATAATTAGCCTCTTTTTCAATATATATATATATATATATATATATATATAAAACTCGTAAGACACACGTCACATATAATCACACACATATAATAACCCATATATATATTTTGATATATATACCCGACTCAGATATACACTCTTTCTCTCCACACCTCCTTCCATCTATATATATATATATTATTTATATATATATATATAAGAGGTGGCCAACATATATATACTTCATATCTGTATCTT
>JABUQX010141631.1:0-5000 GCA_015478945.1 Trachelipus rathkii
GTTAGCTGGTTCGGTCAATGGGTGTTTAATCATTTATCTTGTGAGAAACGCATACTTAGGTATAACTTCAATATATATATATATATATATATATATACATAACATATATATATATATATATATATAACGCCCATATACCAGTACTCTTCTATATATAACCGCCCTGCACTCTTCTCCAACATATCACTGCTGCATATATATATGTACCTGCGCTCTATACGCCTGCTGCTTATATATACTATGCTAGCTGCTGCTGCTGCTGCCCTGCCACGGTGGCGTATCGGGAGACCTGGGGCCATGGCCACCAGAAATCTAGGCACTAATAAAATTTTAGTATCATATCTGTTAATAATATAAAGTGCAGAGGTTAAATTAATTTTTATATAATTCGTCGCTGTCGGGAACAAATCTCATAAGTCGCTTTGAGGTTAAACTAAACTTGAAGCCGTCAGAAAATGCAACATTAGGGAATTTCAGCAGATTTTTGCTTGAAGAATGTGTAGCGTATCTCAATCTGAGCTGTGTGTACCAAGAATTAACAAATACCAAAAATACAGACCCAACATTCTACTTCGACCCACAAACTTATTACTGTACATCCATTTTTATACCAATTTTGGATGATTAATATCAGCATTAGGAGAGGTTTTTAAATCATAAGAAATTATTTCTTCACACAATTTTGTCATACCGAGCAGATTGGCAATGGCACCACTTATGAGAAGATAAAGATTGTGTAACTTTTTACAAGGAAGACCTCAAAGCCTAATAGAAGATTTGGTAAAAAGAATGGGATTTAAGGAAGTTGAAATGGTATCAGCACAGATCGTTAAAAAACAGCAACAATAGAAGGACTAGTTTCTTGTTCGCAGTCTCACAAATAATTACATCTTTGTTGCAAATACTGGCAATTTTACCGTCTACCTTCCGGTGGGAAGAAACCAACATTAGAAGACTGAAGCTGCGAAATACTGTGGAGATGAAAGCCTTTACTGTACTGCCCTCTTGCCATCAAAAATGCTGACGCAAATGAAGATTATCTCGATTTTGCTCACTCTCATGCCGGCGATTAAAGTTACAATTTAGGTTAGATGATTTTAGTAATTTATATAAATTACTCCCATTTTGTA
Source organism: Trachelipus rathkii (assembly GCA_015478945.1). Classification (NCBI taxonomy): domain Eukaryota; kingdom Metazoa; phylum Arthropoda; class Malacostraca; order Isopoda; family Trachelipodidae; genus Trachelipus; species Trachelipus rathkii. The sequence goes on from JABUQX010141631.1 coordinate 1,131, forward strand.
AATTTAATATTTGGTCCTTACACTTTATGTAATATATATATATATATATATATATATATATATAATATATATATATATATATATATATATATATATATATACCCTCTCTTTTACCTCTTGCTATCTTATGTATATATATATAACCCATATATAAGGGGAAACGATTTTGTCTTGAAAAATTTCTGGATGCGCTCACTCAATATATATATATATATATATATATATATATACTTTATATATATATAATATATATATATATATATATACCACATATATAACTTAATATATATATATATAACCAACTTAAATCACCCTACATATATATATATCGCATATATATTATTTTAATTTAAATTTTTAATATATGTTATATATATATATATAATAACCTTAGCATATATACATATATATATATATATATATATAATAATATATATATATATATATATATATATATATCATATATAACATATATATATATAATAATAATATATACATATATATATATACTTTATACCTCGTATATGTACATATGTATATGTATATAACATATATACTCCACTATGTATATATATATCTTAACACATATAACCTTAATAACATAGCATATATACTATATATAATAACATATATATACCATATATGTAATATATATATATATATATATTACAATTTTGTAATAAGCTTTATATATACGCTGATTTAAAACTATGTAATTGATTTTTTTGTATGTGTCCGTACTTTTTCGAGATAAATATGCAGCGGTATTCAAAAATATTTAACCCTATAAATGGGATTTTTAAAAATTATTTAAATAATATTTTGAACTTTTGAATCATGTCGTCTGCCACTTCCCAGATTGCATAGTAATACATATATATGTAGTAACATGTAATATATCAGCCAATATAATATATATAATAACATACACACTAATATATACATATGTATGTTTATAACTATTATAACATATGTTTACTTATATATATATATAGCACCTGTATGTATGGCAATAACCTTATAGTAGCCAACCCAACTTAACAATATTACTGCTCTGTAATAACTTAACTTAATATGTATATATGAAATAAATAGCACTTAACATATATATATATATATATATATATATATATATATATATACTATATATATATATCATATCATAATATCGCTCGCTGCTGGTGTTCTTATTCTTATATATTTATATATTGTGATTATGTATTGCTATTTTATTTATCTCCACAGTTTAGAGTTCTTACACTCAGTTGATTCATTCCTTTTTCTTATTATTTAGGGAAGCTACGGGATACTGACTCCATGAGTATCTTTTTGATTCCAGTGTAATTATCAGGCAGTTTGCCTCTTGCCATTGTTTCTGAACTAATTTCTTAAGAGTTCTCCAAGAACTGGTCCAAGAGTAATATAAGCAGAAAGAGTAAAGGACCGGGTTGCCAGCCCTGTCACTATATTTTATTATTATGAGTTTTTATTAAAGTTAGGGGTTCCTTGCCCATAATATTATAATATGATCGATGTGTTTGCTTATCCAAACCATGCCAGAAATAATTTAGAGTAATTTGCTTGTAACATTGCCATAATCAAGTTCAAGTGCAAATAATCCAAAAGAACTAAATCGCGATCTATATTTCAGATTAATTATGATATTTTTATATTCTTATTAAAATATATGGAACAGTCATGCCGAGGATTATGCAGCTCCTGCAATAGAATTTTTATCAAAATATAAAAATATTTAATAACTCTTTTCCAAAAAATTTAAAAACGGACTCATTAAATTTAGTAAAAAATTTTTCATTTCGCTGACTCTGACCAGGTCCCCACATCCAAGCTCTCTCACATACTGAATATATATATATGCCATATGTATATATGCTTATAATATATATACTATATATATATATATATATAATATAATATAATCTTTCTTAACAATATAATATATATATATATGTAATTTACATACTTAATAATAGTAGTAATAATAACAACAACAACTTAATAATAATATATTATATATAATATATATCTTTATATATAATAATAATAATATATATATATACAAATAATAACCAACAACCTATATATACCATATACACAATATATATACCAACAATATATGTAATATATACTGCTGCTCTTCTTTATCTTCTTAACAATAATATATATATATATAATATAACCTCCATGTTTATATATATATATATATATATATATCATATAATATATATATATATATATATAATATATATATATATATCTCCCTGTTGCCTTATATATATATAACATATGTATATATATAACCTATAACAATATATGTATAATAATAATAGCATATATATATCATATATATATCTATATATATATATGGCAATATTTATACTAATATGTATATATAAATATATATGTATATATATACACTAATATACTCTTGTATATGTATATGTATATACTATATATATATATATATGTAACTATGTTTATATATATATATGTAATATACTATCATAATAATAATAACTTATATATATATATATATATATATATATATAATATAATATATATATATATCAACTATATATATATATGTATATTAACTTTATATATATAATATATATATATATAATAATAACTTAATATATATATAGCAATATATATATATATATGTATATAGTCTATATTTACTATATAATATATATGTATAATATATATATAACGCGCGCGCGCGCGCGCGCGCGCGCGCGCGCACCCTGTTTAGCCACCTTATATAACCACCATATATATATTAATATATATATATATACACATAACATAGCATATATACCATATGCTATACCACATACTATGCTATGCTGCTCTTATAAATTTAAAAAAAATTGCTTCCCCTTCACTTCTAATAACTTTTGATTCGATTCGAAGTAAGCAAAGTTTTATTCCCAAGAAGATACTAATGTAGATTGCCCTCCTCGAGTTCTGTGATTGGCATTTCCTTACTCAAGAGAATCGTGACCTCTGGATTTGTGACTCTCTAGGAAGGAAATTGTGTGTGTTTTTACTTAAAGTAATTATATTAGAAGCATAGTTATTAAGAATAAGGTTTTCCCATCCCTCATTCTGTAGCTTATTGTATTACTATCATTTTGCGTGGGGATTATAATAGTTTTATATTGGTGAGCCTCTTTTTTTTTTAAGAAAATAAACGAATAGCGCATCTTATTCTGCAACATAAATAGTGCACTTTTTTTGTCAAAACTCGACATTTAATCTTTTTATTTACTTTGAACCAGGTATATTTAGATCTTACAATAAGAATTTTCAATTTGTTGAAGTTGCACGAGTCATTTAAAATGTTTAATAATTATCTAAGAGCATGCGCACTGGATTCTTATTTCGTAACTAATTATGGTAGTTACTTCCATTTTGGCTCTGGACTTGATTACTACTCATTATTTAACTCTGGATGGGCCTGATCGAGGGTCCATCGATTTGGGTTGGAACGTTATCCTATTAAATATTTTAGTGGTTTTAATGTTTTGGATCTATTTAAGCAAATGCAAATTTTTACTTTATATATAACTATATATATATATATATATATATATATATATATATATCTCCACCACCTGATGCTATATACTATATATATATACTGTATACTCCTCTTTTGCTCTTTGCTCTATATATATATATATATATACTTAACCATATATATATATATTATATATATATATATCGCGCACCAACTCCGGGATGGCATTTTCAAGGAAGGGGCGCACAAAATAAAATATAAAAAAACACCAAAGGCCAGGACCTAACTTGCAAATCTTTCATACGTGAGCACAGACCTGACTT
>JABUQX010141631.1:12500-15000 GCA_015478945.1 Trachelipus rathkii
AATAATAATCATAATAATAATAATAATAATAATAATAATAAAAATAATAATAATAATAATAATAATAATAATACTAATAATATTAATAATAATATAATAATAATAATAATAATAATAATAATAATAATAATAATAATAATAATAATAATAATAATAATAATATAATTAATAATAATAATAATAATAATAATAATAATAATAATAATAATAATAATAATAATAATAATAATAATAATAATAATAATAATAATAATAATAATAATAATAATAGAAAGAATTTCTATTTTATTTTTTTTTATTTTTATTTTTATTTTTATTTTTATTTTTTTTTTTCTTTTTTTCTTTTTTTTTTTTCTTCTTTTTTCTTCTTTTCTTCTTTTCTTCTTTCTTCTTCTTCTTCTTTTTCTTCTTCTTCTTCTTTTCTCCTTCTTCTTCTTCTTTAACTTATTTATTTTCCTTCTTCTTCTATTTCTTTTTCTTCATTTTCTTTTTAATGTTCTTCATCTTCTTTAACTATTCTTTATTTTATTCCTCTTCTTCTCCTTCTTCTTCTTCTTTAACTTCTTCTTCTTCTTCTTCTTCTTCTTCTTCTTCTTCTTCTTCTTCTTCTTCTTCTTCTTCTTCTTCTTCTTCTTCTTCTTCTTCTTCTTCTTCTTCTTCTTCTTCTTCTTTTTCTTCTTCTTCTTCTTTTTCTTCTTTTTCTTCTTTTCTTCTTTTCTTCTTTATCTTCATCTTCTTCAGCTTCATATTTACTTCTAATTTTCTTCTTTTCTTCTTTTCTTCTTTTTCTCTTTTTCTTCTTCTCTTCATTCTTCTTCCTCTTCTTTATCTTTTTAAAATCTTCTTTTCTTCTTTTTCTTCTTTTCTTCTTTTCTTCTTTTTGTTCTTTTTTTCTTCTTTTTCTTCTTTTTCTTCTTTTTCTTCTTTTCTTCATCTTCTTCTTCTTCTTCTTCTTCTTCTTCTTCTTCTTCTTCTTCTTCTTCTTCTTCTTCTTCTTCTTCTTCTTCTTCTTCTTCTTCTTCTTCTTCTTCTTCTTCTTCTTCTTCTTCTTCTTCTTCTTTTCTTTTTCTTTTTTTTTTTCTTTTTCTTTTTCTTTTTCTTTCTTTTTCTTTTTCTTTTTCTTTTTTTTTTTTTTTTTTTTTTTTTTTTTTTTTTTTTTTTTCTTTTTCTTCTATTCTTCTTCTTCTTCTTCTTCTTCTTCTTCTTCTTCTTCTTCTTCTTCTTCTTCTTCTTCTTCTTCTTCTTCTTCTTCTTCTTCTTCTTCTTCTTCTTCTACTTTTTCTTCTTCTAGTAGTTGTAGTAGATAAATTAATAAATAGAAAAAGAGAAATATTGTTTTTGAAATCGATGTTCTCTTTGAAATATAATGCAGTACAGAGAATGGATAAGCTATTTTGCAACTACGGAGTGACAAATTGTAATAGATAGTTTGCCGCTTTGTATGAAACCTGATTTATGTGTGTGCTTGTTTTTTATAATTAGTTTTTACGCTGATTTTAAATATATAATTAGTTTTTCAAGTTTACTTTAAATATGTAATTAATTTTGGACGCTGATTGTAAATGTTTAATTAGTTTTGTAATGTTGATTTCAAAAATGTAAATTTATATTTTTCCTTTACGTATATTTTAAAAATACAATTATTTATTAATTAAGTGATAGTTTGGTAGAAAACTATAGTAAGATGAAATAGTGAAGTAAGTAAGTTAAAAATTATAAATAAATATCAGATACCATAGTAAATTTTTATTATTATTATTATTATTATTATTATTATTATTATTATTATTATTATTATTATTATTATTATTATTATTATTATTATTATTAAAAAGTGTGTGTGTGTGTGTATTATTATTGTGTGTGTGAGGATGTGTGTGTGTGTGTGTGTGTGTGTGTGTGTGTGTGTGTGTATTACTCTTATTATTACTCTTATTATTACTCTTATTATTACTCATATTTTTACTCTTATTATTACTCTTATTATTACTCTTATTATAACTCATATTATTATTTTTATTATTTCTATTATTTTTATTATTTTTATTATTATTGTTATTATTATTGTTATTATTATTGTTATTATATATGTATGTGTGTGTGTGTGTGTGTGTGTGTGTGTGTGTGTGTGTGTGTGTGTGTGTGTGTGTTATATTTCGGTGATATCGTGATTTTCTGCATTTGTAATGTGTATTTTTATTGTGTGTGTTATTATTGATATTGTGTGTGTGTGTGTGTGTGTGCTTGTTGTGTGTGTGTGTGTGTGTGTTATTGTGTGTGTGTGTGTGTATTATTATTATTGTTATTTAATTATTATAATTATTATTATTATTATTGTTATAATTATTATTATTGTGTGTGTGTGTGTGTGTGTGTGTGTGTGTGTGTGTAGTATTATTATTATTAGTATTGTGTGTGTGTGTGTGTATTATTATTATTATTATTATTATTATTATTATTATTATTATTATTATTATTATTATTATTATTATTATTATTA
>JABUQX010141632.1:0-2500 GCA_015478945.1 Trachelipus rathkii
CATTGGGCCACTTCATCTACTTTTGCTAATCTAAGTGCTGCTTTCGGGTCTTCTTTGTAAATCATTTTTATCTTCTCATATTTTTGTACACCTGTTTCATGTGACAAATTGCAAGAAGATATAATTTCTTTATAACTCTCTTAATGCTGATATAAAATCATCCAAAAATGGTATAAAAATGGATATTGCGATAATAATAAGTCAGTGGGTCAAGTGAGAATGTTGGGTCTGGCATATTTTGGGTACATAATTCTTGGTACATCAATTTATTTTAACAGATTCTTATTTTGGTGAAGCAACAAACAGAAGAAATTCAATGTGCATTTCTGATGGTTCAAAGTTTAGTTTTAACTAGATCCACTTCATTATATGGTACTCACCAATTCAATAACGTGTGTCTGCAAACGTTTTGAAAGTGTATGTTAAACTTAATAGTCTGTTTAAAACAGAAAAGGAAACCAGAAAAGACATTGTTTAGAATTAAGTTAGCTTTTTTGACTGATCTCCAACTTCACATTTTATTTGTTCTAAAGCTGCTATTATCGGGTTTTATCATCTCTTTAAATAATAAACCGATTCACTCTCTTGGCTCAAACGAGTTTCAAAGTTTTTAATTTCTTCTTACTACTCAGACAGTTCTGTATTTTTCTTCAAACACTTTTGTCTTCTTAGCACTTGCAAGAAAAAAATGTACAACATTCTGATATTATTCCAATTGCACTTCGAATATTTTGAACTTTAGAAGCGTTTGTGAGGCATAAATTTAAGTAATGCAAAAAGCAGAGAGTATAAATATTTAGCTTTGTGACATTTTTCCTTTATTTATACTCTTTGAGCATCCTTGAACTCACCACTCATTGCTGCTGTACCGTCATACCCCTGTCCTCTTAGATTGTTGATAGGGAATCCAACTTCAGTTTCTTTTTCTTCAATTAATTTTTTCAAGATTTATTAGCGTTTATTTACGAAAAACACAAAATCTTTGACGGTAAGTATCAACATCAACGTAACGCACACACAAGGAAAATTGTTCTTTCTGGAACACATCGGTCGTCTCATCGGCTAAGACAGCAAAAAAATTACTTTTATTTATATATTTCACAAATTTACGTTGAATGAGATGCGCAAATGACTGAATTAGAGCATTTTGGACTGTGGAATTGGTATACATGGCATTTTCTAGCACTAGTTTTGTCTTCTGAAAGAACAGCAGTTCTAGCATAATCAGGATGTTTTAAAGACTCGAGAACGCCATGTTCACAGATCAAGAGTTCCGATTCAACCTGAGTCATGATGTTCACGTAACGATATATTTTGCTTACCACATAATCAAGTTATTTCAACAATTGGAATTGCTTTCTACTGTCTTCGGCCTTCCTTTTCTTCTGACTGTCAATTTGTTTGTCGATGCTCTCGATTTCTCCTTGCTTTTCTACACCAAATCTCTTTTCTACCAATTCTTTGTGATATTTGCCTCGTGTTTTTTGAAAGATTTAATGGCTTTCTTTAAGTTTTGAATAGGGTCTCGAGGCCAACAAATTCCCAATCCTGTGGTTTCCTTTATTACTGTCTTTTTGTTTCTAAAAATAGCCACAATTTGGTGATGAGCCCAACGATTTAGTCTCTTGATATGTACTGTATCATCAAATACTTTCTTTATCTTTCCCGACCTTTGCCTTCCTGAGCAGGGAATATATATTTTGAATCTGGTTTCAGAGATATTTTAATATTTCTACTTTCCTTATTGCTAAATACCGTACCTATGAAATTGTCAATGTCGTTGAGATGAACAATCCTTTCTCTATTCCTTGATTGTGCCTGACTTATAGACGCTTGTGAAAGAAAAACATCACCGTCTACTTGAGATTTTTCAGCTGCTATCGCAGTTACAGAAGTTCCAGGAGAAACTGATTCTTCGAGTCCGAAAACCTCACTCTTTGAATAACAGGAATCTTTATTACTATAGTACTTACTTTTTTTTGTGAAAAAAGTCTCTACTCTCTTAACCTTTAATATATATTTTTATTTTATCTTGAAATTGAACAACAAAAAGAACAAAAAATGTTAAACCTAAAGTACAAAACTATAACTATTCACTAGCAACTTGGTATTATACCCTTAAAACAATGGATCGATAGCTTTACACAAACATCGCAATCTCATTAGTAAGTAATGCGGTGAGAGAGAGAATTAAGACACATCTCTCTCTCTGTGTCTAATATATATATATTTTTATATATATATGTATATATGTAATATATAATAATAATATAATAATAATAATAATAATAATATATATATAGATAAAATATGTAATGTAATATAATAATAATATATATAATATATAATAATAATAATAATAATAATAATATATAACCCTAATAATAATAATAATAATATAATATAATAATAATAATAATAATAATAATAATAATATAATAAGTATAATAATCTTTATATATATAATAACATATATATATTGGACATAATAATATATATA
>JABUQX010141632.1:7500-20000 GCA_015478945.1 Trachelipus rathkii
AAGGGGAAAGATGGAGGAAGGAGTCTGAGAAGGAGACAGAATTATTACCGGCACCGGTACTGGAGCCGGTGCCGTGCTGAGTTAGTAAACATTCGTTTAGCCTCAGACTGACATTTCTATTTTCAAAATCTGTTTCTTTATAAACGTCAACTAAAATATATTGCTTGATATTTTTATGTTATAAGTTTCATTTTACAGTTATTGTTTGTGTTTAATTTTTGTTTTTAATTTAAATATTTTTAATTTATTTTCAAATATTTTTTTTTTATTTATTTTTAATTTATGTTGCTTAAAACATTTTGTTTACTAAAATTTTTAAACTTTTCATGTTTATAACGTAAAAATTTGGTTTCCTTAAAGCAGTAATCAGTAAATCAAACCACACTTCCCATCACCCTCCTGTCCATCCGTGATCTATTGATCTATTGATCTACTGATTTAAGTAATATTTTTTGTATAACAAAACACAAAATTTTTATCATTTTTTTGTTTATAACGTAAAAAACTTGTCTTTTCATACCCTAAAGCTGTAAATCAGTAAATCAAACCACTTATCCTACCCTCTACCCATCTATGATCTATTGATCTATTGATTCAAGTCTTATTTTTGTATAACATAACACAAGAAAGCTTTTATTTATTTTGTTTATTATGTTTAAATCATTTTTGTTTTTACTAAATTTTTATTCTTTTCTATGTTTATATTTAAAAACTTGTACTTTTACATACCCTAAAGCAGCAAATCGATCAATCAAACCATCCACACTGCCTCACCTCCCACTTCCTACACCTACCATGATCTATTGTTTTAAGTCACATTTTGAGTATCATTTCTGATAAACATAACTTAAAAAACAAGTGATTTAAACACTGATCAATGAATATATGCTAATGTAACAAAGTTTTCACATCAATAAAATTAACATAGCATCAATTTGAACTAAGAAAATAATGTACAATAACAACCTTAACACAACTTAAGCCCCAAAGATAAACTACTAACATTAACGAAGTTCATACTTAACAGTAAAGTAACTAACATAACTTACAAAAACGTAAACCTATTTACACTTTGTCAAACATATCTCTAACATATCAATATTATTTTACATTAACAAACTCTAACATGTCAATTTAATTTACCATAACCTTACCTAACTATCATAATACCCAACATAACGGTTAAATACAAACATAGTAAAGGTTTATCCTTGTAAAGATAAACTATGAACATAACATACTTAACACTTAACAACCAGATAGGGCAGAAGATAAACAGCTATCATTAACAATTAACCAATAAAGCGAACATACGAGGAAAGTAAAACAAGTTTTCATTTTATAACATAATTTTCATTGAAAGAGCGTTATATAAATAAATAAGCATATAAATACATAAAAACATACTCTTTATTTTAAATTAATTCATCTAATCAGGGGACATAGGATTCAACATAAAGGAGTGAGCAAATTCATATATATCTCTCCTAGGTTAAAAACTCAACTTTGAAAGGATGTAGTATAAATGGTTCACCACTAAACCATTTCGGCATATTTTGGGTCAACAACACTCATTCTCTCATGCAGAGAGAAATAAGCATCAATGTTGTTTAGTTGTTAACGCACTCCTGTATACTGAATTATACGGGAAACCACATGTTTCGATGTGTAAACATCATAGATTACACCATGTTAGCTATATGCTTTGATAAGTCTATAATTTATGTCGTATCGTCAAGATCTTGATGTTAATTCTTTTTATTTTAATCAATGCTTGTAATATTTTCAGATAATCAACTGTGAAACCTATACATGTATGAGTGAATGCGTCAGCAATGGGTTTCCAACAGTTGCGTACATCAAGGCTTTTAATATTGTCCCACGACGAGAAAACAACATCTATTTTATTAGAACCTCACACTGTCTCCCCCAGCTAGATGTTTCACTACAAATTCGTTGTCAGATGACACATCCTTTAGCATACGCCAAACGATAATAATAATCTTGATGAATTCTTCAACATAAATGAATAAGGGTCTGTTCTTTGCACCTCCGGCTGGAATACAAGCAATGTATCCGTCTCCTTTCGGTTTACGAATAAATATAAATAATGACACATCGTTGGGAGACAAAAGAGAAATTCAAAAAGCTGTAAAGATATCCACGCAACAAGCGTAGAGATGGTGAGATATGTCATCGTATCAACTTTAACGAAAAATGTCCTGCTAGTAAAAAATCGAGTGTATAAACAATCCTCAAATGTAATGAGATTTTTTCTTCCAACCAATCAGAAGAAAGTAAACAAGAATATGTCGTACGAATGAACCATATCAGTTTAAAAGTGCATATAATCTCGCTAGACAACAACAACAATAACAATAACATGTTTACTATGGTAATATGTGTATACAAAGGAGACCTATACAGCCAAATTGACGTGAAACGAGCTTAGACAAAACAAAAAGGTAATAATAATAATAATAATAATAATAATAATAATAATAATAATAATAATAATAATAATAATAATAATAATAATAATAATAATAATAATAATAATAATAATAATAATAATAATAATAATAATAATAATAATAATAATAATAATAATAATAATAATAATTGTGATAGGATATATATAATTATATTATATACATATATATCTCAATGTTCATCACATACATATCGTTTTTACGAGGACTTAAGATTTAAAAGCGCTAAGTCTTTACACAAAAACCAGTCATTTTCATCGTTATACTTAAGATATTTTTTCACTTCATCGATATCATCACGCAGTACATATGTAAAATATATGTAAAAGAAGTTCACGTTCAGACACTAAAATTTGTTTACTAGATAGATCATCTTGGTAATTATACTTTCATGCCATTGTTTTCTAAGTAGATAGACGAATTTCTGTACATCTAGAATTTAAAAACGCTCAATGAGTAGTCTTCCCACCAGAATCATCGAGCCAGCATTTTCATGAATGCGTAATAGTTCTGGTATAACATGTAATGTGCAACAGTTACATAATTAGACAGCATTTCCGATTTCTTCGTTTGCATTATTACCCTCCTACGAACCTCCGACAGATATTTTATCTGTGGTAATCCAGAAATACAGATTCTACGAGCCGTAGGTTCAAATACGCCTGTTTCATTACACATCTTCCATACTCGAACTACCAATCGGTGTGAAATTATACACTTAGAAAAAGAGAGAGTAAGATGGCTGCCTTTGTGACACCCTCTTCTGCTAATAATCGTTTTCGGTGAGTCTAAAATTTTGGTAGACTTAGAGTAATCCTTGACCTATTCTGCAGCGTGGTCACATATACATAGTAGTTCGTCTGTGCTCATAAAATACGTTGTTACTAGAGTATACAGATTGATTAATACACTTGAAAAAATCAGAACCATTTAGGTTTCTTTTATATAAGATTGAAACTACACGGGATCTTGATACCCAGTGTATAATGTCTTTTATAGAGTACATATCTGTTAACACGTAACCGGTAGCACTTAGTGAAAATATAACATTCGCTAAGAGACACAGCATCTAAAAACAAGGAAATCACGGCGATTATGACGTTAAAATAGAGTCTCGGGAGAAAGATAATTTAAAAAATTACGGGTACAGAAACACAAGCCTAAGAGATAAGGAATATTTTATATATCAGAGAAAAGTACAACACATTCATGTTTATACAAAAAGCTAAGAGGAAGGTTAAACCTGTTTACATTTGTACGTTCACTTTTAGGCCTTACGTGACTATTTAGACTTTATGTTTTGTAGTTTCGTATTTCATGGTTTCATTCGGGTAACTATCTCTCCAGCAAACTAATAAATGCTAATTGAACTAAAGAATGCCGCTTACTTTAACACGAATAAAGCAGTCTTCAGTAACGAGAGTTTTGCTATCGGCATTAGTAATAACACGTAATAAACTCCTTACATTCACCACTGGCACAACATTACGAAATACAGCCTGATTTCGTTAGGCACACGGTAGGCTTATCGCTAGTTACCTTCAGCATCTGCAAAGCGTAACCTACTCCCTTACACCCCTAAAACTAACTATGCATTAGAGTTACTTTCAAATGTTTCTATACCCAGAAGCTTTACACGAATGCTCACACATTAACACAATCTCAATCTTTGCCAGCCCTCCCAACCAGACAGTTCAGCGGCTTGGGGGCCCACTACCATGGAATCCACCCCAGAAAGATGTATGAAGACCCATATCAGGGGTACCCGAAGGAAGGTGTAGCTTTGGGAAATTTTATAAAGGGGCAGCCCTTTGGGCTGTGCTTATTATCACCCTAGATAAGCTGAAATTTCTTGAATCATCTTATGTGGTAAATTTTGAGATTCTGCTGATCTTTTCAGCTTTTATGATAGCTACAGTCTGACCATGAAAGTAATCTAATGATAAGCCACAGTGTAAGTCTAACTATCTTTATTATATAACGTAAACATAATTAAATCTTATGATGAAGTTGATTTCTTTGTAGGGGTATAGAAAAGTAGTGGTAGGTTACGCTTTGGCGTGTACAGGAGGGTGGCTTACGAGAGTGATAAACCTACTGCGTGTAAGCCTAACTTGAATCTGAAGGTATTGTGTGTTTCAGAGAAAGGTAGGATAGGTTAAGTTTACGGATGATGTTAATTACTTGGGGTGATCAAGAAAATTTTATTGTGAAATGTTTGTTTATGAGTTTGGTGTCGTTATCTTCTTGGGTTCCGAAATTAGCATTTATTAGTTTGCCAGTGCGATAGCATAATGAAACATGAAATACAAATACAAACATAAAGGCAAATGGCACATGCAAGGGCCTTCAAAGTGATATATTCAGCTGTATTGGATGATTCACCAAAACTGGTAACTTTTGTAAAGTTGCTGGTTTTCTTTCAAAATGCCTTTCTCTACAGTATCATAAAATAATTCATATCTCTTAGACTTGTGTTTATTCCAGTTTTTATATTGTCTTTTCAGCTGAAAGAGTTATTTATGTCTTAATCGTTTGTAGTTTGGCTTTTTAGGATGTGTTAGTTATGTTTAAAAAGTAGTTATATTTTACTTTAGATGTGAATCATGTTACGTGTTACAGATATACACCTCTATACAAAGATATTATACACTGGGTAATCAAGATCAGGGTGTGGGATTTCAATCTTATATAAAGAAACCTAAATGGTTACCGTTTTTTTTAGTGTATACTATAGTAACAAACGTATTTTTATGAGTACAGACGAACTACTCTGTATATGTGACCACGCTGCAGAATGGGTCAAGGAGTACTCTAAGTCTACCAAAATTTTAGACTCACCGAAAACGATTATTAGCAGAAGAGGGTGTCATAAAGTCAGTCATCTTACTCTCTTTTTCTAAGGCTATAATTTAACACAGAATGGAGATTCGAGTATGGAAGATGTGTAATGAAACAGGCTTATTTAAACCTACGGCTCGTAAAATCTATATTTCTGGATTAAAACAGCTAAAATATCTGTCTAAGTACTTAGAAAACAATGGTACGAAAGTATTTACCAAGCTGATCTATCCTAATGAAGCAAATTTGAGTATTGCGAACGTGAACTTTTACATATGTACACTCCATGATGGTACCGATGAAGTGAAAATATCTTAGGTATAACGATGTATGTAAATAACTGGTTTTTGTGTTAAGACTTAGCGCTTTTGAAATCTCAGTCCTCGTAAAAAAACAAACCCTTGTATTTGATGCACATTGGGAATATGTATGTAATATAATTATATATATATTCTTTCTAATTATTATTATTATTTTTATTATTATTATTCCATTAAATTATTATTATTATTATTATTGTGTGTGTCATTATTATTATTATTATTATTATTGTGTGTGTCATAAATTATTTTATTATTAGTGTTAAATTATTATTACATTTGTTATTATTATTATTATTATTATTTATTATTATTATTATTATTATTATTATTATTATTATTACATTAGTATTGACCATTATTATTATTATTATTATTATCATTATTAGTAAATTAAGTATTAGTATTTTCAGTACATTATCTGTATTATCATTAGTATTATTATTATCATTATTATTAATCAGTACTATTATTTTAGTGAAATTGTTTCATTGATTGTATATTAGTATGTGTGTGTGTGTATATATTATTAAAAACGACTTCCCAGTTTTATTATTAGTACTGTTATTGTTAATTTTAGTATTATTATTATTATTATTATTATTATTATTATTATTATTATTTAGTATTATTATATTATTATTATTATTATTATTATTATTATTAGTATTAATCATTATTAATTATTATTATTAGTACATTATTATTATTATTATTATTATTGACCCATTTTCGTTTTATTCAAAATACTATTATAATATTAATTAAAATTAATATTAAACAGTTGTATTAAAATTTATTTCAAAATTATTTTGTTAAGTGTGTGTTGTGTGTGTGTGTGTTATTATTATTATTATTACCTTTTTGTTTTGTCTAAGCTCATTTCACGTCAATTTGGATGTCTCCTTTGTATACACATATTACCATAGTAAACATGTTTGTGTTATTGTTGTTGTTGTCTAGCGAGATTATATGCACTTTTGAACTGATATGGTTCGTTCGTACGTCATATTCTCTTGTTTACTTTTCTTCTGATTGGTTACAAAGAAAGAATCTCGGTATTACATTTGGTTAATTTACAGCGCACTCGTTTCATCAGTGGACATTTTCGTTGTTAGCTACGATACAGTGACATCTCACCGCACCTCTGCAGCATGTTGTTGATATCTTTACGCGGACTTTCGTTATTCCCAACGATGTCATTTTCTTCAGTAGGATATTTTTCGCTATGCTGATACGATGACGCTCCGCACGCATCTATGCCTGTTGTTTGATATCTTTTCGTGAACTTTCGTTATTCCCAACGATGTGTCATTTATATTATTATTATTTATTCGTAAACCGAATGGGACCGTACATTGTTTTACCATTTCAGCCGGAGGTGTAGTAATGACTCTTATTCATTTCTGTTTGAAGAATTCATCAAGATTATTGATATCATGGCATTGTGCTTAAGATAAGTGTTGTGTCATCTCTGTTTGTATCGATCGTAGTAAAATATCTAGCTGGAGAGGAGACAGTGTGAGAGATTCTAATAGAATAGATGCGGTTTTCTCGTCGTGTGACAATAAAAAGTCTTGATGTACGCCAGTGGTTCTCAAGCTTTTTCGATGCCATGAAACTCCACCTGACTATTCAGATTTTGCCAGTCACCCCATGTTCAGATTCTAAAGGCGTTTTTACCAATTTATAAATAAATTCTATTATTAATCAGGATTAATTACAATAATATTATGGTACATGGGATTTTGCCTCTGTGAATATATATATATATATATATATACTTATATATATATATATAACATATATATATATACATATATATATATACTTATATATATATATATATATATACTGCTCTTCTCTATATATATATAATATATATATATATATATATATATGGTGATAATTAAATTTACCTTTAATTAGTCATTAGTGGGATGGATAGCCTGTTGATCGCCACACATTTTCGAAAATCTGGGAATCAAGATTGGATAGCCACCCTCATTTCGTTTCCCATTTGATTTTTGATCGATAATTTGGTTTTTTTATTATAGCGGCAGCCGAAATCAACTTTAAAATATAAGCCAAGAATTCAAATGGAATTAAGTTTTTTGAGCTTTACCGCTCAGAAGTGGATATTCATTTTTTAACTTCAAAATTCTGTTAATTCCATGACACTAAATTTTATTTTCAACGGTGTCATAAGATGATTACCAATTGATTCTCTTTTTCCACCCAATAGGTAAAGTCAGATGGAGCATGTAAATATTAAAAATGGATCTGATTCCATGAAAATTTATCCATATGATCGTTTTTAAAATATTTCTCAAACCCGGCAATAAGCTGTGATAAGTGTTCTTCAAAAATGGATTTCATATCACGAGAAATCAATCTCATTTGAGGTCAAAAAAAGTGTTGCAATATTGGAAAATATTCTTTGCCTCCATCTTCATTCATTTTTATTTTCATAATTTTGGTTTTCTTGCCAGAAGAAGCTGAAATTTTCTAAAATCCCTTTCAAAGAAAATATTACGTAGCTTCCTGCAGGGAGGTTTCAGAGCATTCAGCATTTTAAAAATATCACGTAAATAAGCTAACTTTAGCAGAAATTCTTCGTTAACAAAATAATCGGCATATTTGTGGTCTTCCTCTTTAAGGAAAATATAAATTTCCTGTCGCAGTTCATACGTTCTATTCAATACGTTACCACGAGAGAGCCATCGCGAAGTGCTGAAGTGCAATAAAGACGAATGCTCAGATCCCATCTCATCACATAATTTTTTGAAAAACCTTGCCTTCATAGGCCGAATTTTTATAAAATTAGCTACATTCACTACATATTCCAAGACCGTGCTCAATGTAGGACTCAGAAATTTGGATGCGAGTGCTTCCCTGTGAATAATGCAATGGATCCACAGTGCATCAGGAGCTTTGCTTCGAATAAGTGCCTGCAATCCTCCGTAACATCCGGACATAGCCCGAGCACCATCAGTGCAGACACCAACGCACTTTGCCCACTCCAAATTATTTTCCATTATAAAAGAATCGAGGATCTCGAACAAATCTTGAGCCTTAGCACCAGTAATAATAATACTTTTACAAAAGAGAAGTTTTTTCTAAATTGTAATACTGTCCGTAAATCGCACATAACAAATCAAATGGGCATCATTATTATTATCTGTGGCTTCATCCAGCTGCAACCCCTTCCCTTTTATTTTATCAATTAATTGCTCATTGAGGTCCTCCGCTATGTGCTGTATTCGGCGACTGATGGTGTCATTGGACAGAGGCACTTTTGAAAGCAGCTTTCCAGCAGACTCACCGATCATTATGTTCACCATATCTACAGCAGCTGGTAGAATCAGTTCTTCCGCGATAGTATGAGGCTTCTTACATTTTGCAATTCTATGTGCCACCTTGTAGGATGCTAGCAAAGCATTGCTTGGGACTGATGCATGCTTAGTAAAACTACCCTTTTGTTGATTTAATTCTCTTAACTTTCTTGTAAAATAGTCCCGAGATTTAGTAACCATAGTGGCATGATTGGTTTCTAAATGGCGTTTCAACTTACTTGGTACCATGCAGTCTGGTGTCAAAATTTTCATGCAAAGTACACACTGCGGCCTATCTTCACCACGGAATTCTGTCGACGTAAACCCAAAATCCAAATAACTGTCATCATATTTTCGATATTTATGCTTCTTCATGCTCGTGCCACTGGTTGACGATGTATCTTCTTTACTTTCACTCTCAGAACGCTTATTACTTTTTACTAAATAAACAATTATTTCAAAACGACAATTAGTGTTTTAGTTACTAAATAAAATTAAATAATTAGCATTTGTTATCCTTGACACTTCCCAAAAGCAAATAATATATTACATACATATATATATATATATATATATATATAATATATATATATATGTATATAATATATATATATAACTATACTCTTTCATTGCTACTACTATATATATATATATGTATATATATATATATATATACTATATATATATATATATATATAACCTTATATAACTATATATATATATATATATATATAATAACAGCAACATAAAATATATATACATATATAAACATATATATATATATATATATATATATATATATAATATATATATATATATATATATTAAATTTTGAAAATTTTCCTTCACTTAATAATAATTATATTGACGACATTCACTCGGCACAATCTATTTTTATGTAAAGTTTTATGACCCGAAAAAGTTTTATGTAGAATCAGAACGTGTCAATAACGTAAAAAAACGTTCGAATTCGTTTGCCAATTTTTTAATTTTACATATATATCCGTTTTCTATAACACGATTTTCTGTTAAAAATGAGATAAGGGATAAAACATAACTAAAATCAAGACTTAAAAGTTGGAAAATTCAAAATCGATTAAAATTTTTAAATGAAAACTGAAATACAATTATGAAAATGTTCAAATCTTTTGCGTCACCCCTGAATCTGCATCACCCAAAGGTGACGAGTCACACAGTTTGAGAACGATGTACGCAACTGATTGGAAGCCCCATCGATGGCGACCTTCTGGCGCGTCGTCATACATGGGTTTACATTTCGATTATCTGAAAATATTACAGCATTGTTTAAAATAAAAAAAAACGAATTTATAACATCACATCTTGACGATGTTGATATATGGACTTGTACATGCCCAACCAGCACATGGTGTAGTCTACGATGTTTACTGAAACATGTGGTTGTATAATGGGGTATACAGGAGTGTGCTAATAACTACCAACATTGATAAGTTTACTTCTCTCTTGCGCCAGAGAATGAGTGTTGTTGGGAACTTAAATATGCCGAAAAATGATTTGGTGCTGCGAGAACGCATTGCATTTATCCTTTCAAGGAGTTGAATCCCAGGAGAATATATAAATTTGCTCCAATTTATCATTGAATCTATGTCATCTGATTAGATGAATTAATATATTTAAAATAACATATCTTTTTATGTATTTACATGTTTCTTTTCTCGAGTTTATCAATGAAATTATTCTTATATAATAAAAACTTGTTTCATTTTTCGAGTTTGTATGTTCGCTTTATTGGTTAAATTGTTAATGATAGCTGTTTATTCGTCTGGCTGCTTATTGTGTTAAATATGTTATGTTCATAGTTTGGCTTTACAGAAGATGAAAACTACTATGTTTGTATTTATCCATGTTAGATATTATGATAGTTAGGTAAGGTTATGGTAAATTTTTGTTTAAATATTACTATATTAATGTAAATTATATTGATATGTTTAGAATATGCTTGACAAGGGTGTGAGATAGATTACGTTTGTGTGCTTTATGTTTAGTTACTTTGTTGTGCGTATGGGTTCGTTAATGTTGCAGTTTATTCAGGACTTAGTGTGTTAAGTTTGTATTACATTATATTCTTAGTTCGAGTGTTGATGATGTATATTAGTTCATTGATGTGAACACGATACGTTATATATATTCGTTGTTGGTTTATAAAAGAACTTTGTTTTTTTAAGTTATGCTTATAGAAAATGACCAAATGTGACTTGGAAACAATAGATCATTGAATCAGCCAGCGATCAATAGATCATAAGGTAGGTGGGTGGAGGGAGCTGGAGGAGGAGGATGGTTTGCGGTTTGATTTACTGATGTACTGCTTTAGGGTATGTAAAAGTGCAGTTTTAGAGGATTATAAACACTAAGAAGGTAAAAATTTAGTAAGAAACAAAAATGATTTAAACAAATAAAACAAAATAAATAAAAAGCTTTGTGTTATGTTATGCAAAATATGACTTGAATCAATAGATCAATAGATCAATAGATCATAGATGGGGTTGGGGAGGGTGGATTGGGTGGTTTGATTTACTGATTTACTGATTTAGCTTTAGGTATGTAAAAGTACAAGTTTTACAAGTTATAAACATAAAAAGAATAAAAATTTTGTGTTATGTTATACAAAAAATATGACTTGAATCAGTAGATCAATAGATCAATAGATCACGGATGGACAGGAGAGTGCTGGGAAGGGTGGTTTGATTTACTGATTTACTGATTTACTACTTTAGAGTGTGTAAAAACGTAAAATTTTTACGTTATAAACATGAAAAGCTTAAATTTTTAGTAGAAACAAGAAGAAATGTTTTAGCAACATAAAATTAAAAATAAATAAAAAATAATAAAAATTTGAAAATAAATTAAAAAATTTAAATTAAAAACAAAAATTAAACAAAGAATAAATGTAAAATGAAACTTATAATATAAAAATAGCAAACAATATATTTTAGTTGACGTTTATAAAAAGAAAACTAATTTTGAAAATAGAAATGTCAGTCTGAGGCTAAATGAATGTTTACTAAGTCAGCACCACACCGGCTCCAGCACCGCTGCCGGTACCAATTCTGTCTCCTTCTCAGACTCCTTCCTCCATCCTTCCTCCTTCCTTCTTCCTTCCTCCATCTTCTTCTGTTTTGCGTTCCGTTCATTTCTTCTGGGGATCCCCCCTCTGTGGGGGTTCCCAGACACCTTTTACGAACTTACAACCCTCATATTCGAGCTCTACGATCTTATAACATATATTTTGATACCAATATGGGGCTAAACTAATATTTATTTTCTCAGCACCGCCGGCTCTAGCACCGAAACCGTTGTCAACTCCGATTCCTCTGACTCAGACTCCTTCTCCGGATCCTTCCTTCTCTGACGCCAACTCCGACTCCTTTGTCCACTTCTCTTATGCATTTCGTTCATTTCTACGGGGGGGGACCTATTACGAACTTATAACCCTCATTTTCGAGATCTACAGGTCCAATAACATATATAAAGAC
>JABUQX010141632.1:25000-42114 GCA_015478945.1 Trachelipus rathkii
TTTGCTCAAACCTTTGCTTCTAATTTCACCTTAGACGATACAGTTCTATTCCTTCACCTCCCTCCAGCATATTTATGCTAATATTGTAATCTCTTCAGAAGGTGTTTTTTTCCTGCTTTTTTCAGAGTATAGCACTAATTCTCAAAACGATCTTTCAAGCTTGCATTCTGCATTGTTAAATTATTCCGTCTTTGTCTTTCTACTTTGGCCTTCCCTTCTTGCTGAAATGGTGCTCCTGTACAAAAAAGGGAACCAATCTCAACCCTCCAACTATAGCTAATTCTCTCTAACTTCTGTTCTTTCTGTAGCTTCGAATCTATCCTAGCAGGAATATTTGAAAACACCTCAATTCTTCTAATCTTATCTCTGATCGCCAGTACGGCTTTCGTAGAGACCCTGTGGCGTCTTCTAGTCTTTCTGTTTCCTTTGGTCCTCTTTCCGCTTTCGGTATTTTGGTGAAGATGCCACCGCTCATCCTTTAAATCTAAAAATAGTGGTGTTGCTCATGGTTCTGTTTTATCCCTAATGCTTTCTACTTTTCATAAAAGGCCTCTCTCTATTACTACATCACAAATCCAATCCTATGCCGAAGACTTCACCCTTCATTAATCCCCTCATTTTGATAGACGTCCTTTTCAACAACAATTAGCTCACTCTAGGCACCCTTGGATCAACCAAAATTTGATCTTTCTCGAATTTCTTTGGGGTATTGAGAACAAGGTTGCTTTCAATTACTCAAACACTCAGTTCCTCCATCTTTCCACTCCACATAATCTTTCCCACAGCTATAACATCTTCTATGAAAACACATAACTCAAGCCTTATCCTGTTCTTAATATTCTTGGTGTTTTTTTTTTCTCGTAACCTTAATTGGAAGGTTCATATTACTTCTCTTTTAAACAAGCTTCAAGGTTGGGTGTTCTGAAGGCATTGAAATTTCTTCACGCCACCTCAGTTTTTTGATCTTTATATGGGTGTCATTTCCCGCCAGTAGTACGGAGGGGATTTTGCTTGACCAATAGTATATATATATATATATATATATATATATATATATATATATATATATATTATATATATATATATTATAACTTAACTATATATATATATATATATATATATATATACATATATATATAACTGCTATATAATATATACTCTTATATATATATATATACCATATATACCATATATATATATACTTTACGCATATATAACGCCTTTGCTGCTGCTATATATACCGGGTTTATGGCACCCTTGCGCGTGGCAACCGTCACGTACCTGTCTCCCCCTTGGTTTTTATTTGCCGGGCCCCTTTAGGGGCTTAGCCCCTTTTGTTGTCTTTGACCTTATTATTTCTGCCTTGATACCGTATCAAGGCCCGAAATTGACCTTTCATAAAGGTTCGTGAGGGATTAAGTGGGATTAAATCGGGCATGCAGGTACACCTGACCGTGCCTGTTCTAGAGACATCCTAACCCGAGCTCCTGTATGTACCTGTCCCTGTTTGTATCTGTCCTAACTTAGAATTCATTTTATTTCCATCCACATTCACACCTACACCTACACACACACACAAACACATGGACCACTTATACACACTCACACAGATACACACACACTTATAGACACATACACATACCTAGACACATACACCCCGCTACCATATACACACACCAACCGCCATGAATACATACACCCACCTAGATACATACACCCACTAGCTCACACCTACACCCACAACACACACACACACTATGACATACACACTTACATTCACCATAGACACTTACCCCACCATAGACACATACCATCATAGACACTTACACTCACCCATAGACACTTACACTCACACACATACACTCACACACACACACACACACACACTCGATATTTTGATGCCTCAGCTTTGATGCCTCAACTTTGATGCCTCAACTTTGATGCCTCAGCTTTGATGCCTCAACTTTGATGCCTCAACTTTCATGCCTCAACTTTGATACCTCAGCTTTGATGCCTAGCTTTAATGGCTCAGCTTTGATGGCTCAACTTTGATGGCTCAACTTTGATGGCTCAACTTTGATGGCTCAGCATTATTGATGACTCAACTTTGTTGGTACCTATATTGATGGTTCAGCTTTGATGGTTCAACTTTGACGGTTCATCTTTGACGGTTCAACTTTGATGGTTGCCAATCACCGTAAGGAGTGTCTAGGAGTGTTCTATTAGTGTTCTATGAGTATCAGATGAGTGCCAGGTGAGTGTCAGCTGAGTGCCAATGAGTGCCAATGAGTGCCAAGTGAGTGCCACATAGTGCCAAGTGAGTGCCAAGTGAGTTGCCAGCATAGTGCCACTTTTTCAAGCCCTTTTCTAGCCTCACTGAGCCTAGAATAGCCCTAATATTGGTGTCTACCCCTAGGTTATAAGGTATGAGGAATCGATTGGTGTATATTATAAGTTGCTAGGATGCTTCCTAGTATGAGTTAGCTTTTTCTAGCCTACCCTGATCATAGAACAACACTAATATTGGTGCATACCCTTATGTTATAAGGTATGATGATTCGATCAAATTGTATATTATAAGGAGGCGCTGAACTGCTTCCCTACCATGAGGATTGTCTTTTCTAGCACTTCTAGCCCGACAGAATATATATCTCTAAAGGGTTACATTTGGGGCAGTGAACGCAAACGTTTCGAGTCCGCGTCCGCAGGTGACCCCCGCCGCGAAACCGCCGCGTGCGCCCGCAGGCGCAATATTACAGCGCGAACGATAAATATGAATATCAATGAACTATTAAAAAATTTCTTTTCAAATATACTATGAGTCTTTCATTTTTACTTCATGCTTAACATTTTTTATTGAAAACATATACTTTACAGACCTTAAAGCAGTAAAACAGTAAATCAATAGCACAATTGCCTAGCAACAGAGGGAATAGTAAGGCTTTGTTTTACTGCTTTACTGCTTTACTGCTTTACATCATATATTTATTATGTTTTCTTTTATATTTTTTATTTTAATACTTTTTTTTATTTATTTATCCTTTTTAAAAATTGTAATGTAGAAAAACACAGAGTGTCTGCTGTTATATAAACATTTTATTTTACTAAAATTGTACAATTTATTAAAAACATATACTTTACAGACCTTAAAACAGTAAAACAGTAAATCAATGAGCTGTTGTAGCAGCTTGAGGATTAGTAGAGTTTAGTTTTTGCTTTTCTTCACATCATATATTTTATTAACATTATGTTCTTTTTATTTATAAATTTTTAAAAATAGTTGTAATGTAAGAAGAAAACACAGAGTGTCTGTTATATAAACATTTTATTTTACTAAGAATTGTACGAAATTTTATTAAAAACATATACTTTACAGACCTTAAAACAGTAAAACAGTAAATCAATAGAGCTGTTGCTTAGCAACAAGGGATTAGTAGGGTTTAGTTTTACTGCTTTACTGCTTTTACTACTTTACTGCTTTGCTTTACTGCTTTACTGCTACTTTGCTTTTAAAATTCTTTAAATTAATATTATTTACATATAAAAATTTCTTAATTTTGATCTCGAGAAAATTTACGTTCGAAGTCCGGCTATGTCTTGTAGCAGGTCCGACAGGATTGTGGAAAAACCTTTCTATTATTAAATACTTTAAAAGGAAATATAGATTTTGAGCCAGCACAAGTAAATAATATGGTGTTTATAATGTTTTATCAAGGAAGCCCATTTAAGAATATAAAAGATGTCATTCAATTTTATGAAGGCATATATGATATTTAGATCATTGGACAATATACATGGTCATAAAATTATTGTATTAGGCCGATTTAATGCACGGGATGTTGAATTTGGAAATAGCAGAAGCGTTCACAATTTATTCTCACCATCTAAATGTCTCGGTGTTTTTCATAACACAGAATATTTTTTATCACCAAAGCAAGCATATGCGAAGTGTTTAACAAACATGCAGTATTTATTGTTGTTGTTTGGACAGAGAAGAGGCATGAGTCAAATTAATGTATTGACAACTCAAATGTTTCCCCTTCAAAAGAAAGAGTTCTTAAAAGTATATAAAGAGGTTACTTCGATCCCTCACGGTTATTTGATGTGTGAACTTCACCCTAAAAACACGTACAGAGTGTTGCTCCGTACCAACATTCTTCCCTATGAGATAGAAACTGTATGCATACCTGAATAATGAGTACCTCTAGTGGCAAAGTATTTACCTCTTATAAAAATTTAAAAAGCTGAAACCATCAGAACGTAAACTAATTTAGTGAGGATGAGGAAATTCATCCAGTGTGTATCTATTGAGTCTGTTTAAATGTTATAAAGGAAAATGTTCCTTTAAACAGACCTCAGAAAGTAAAGCTACGTCGTTAAAGAAACATCATTAAAAAAACTCTCCCTCAACATAAAAATCTGGCGAGAAAAATAAAAGAGAAGTTACTACTACAGAGAGGGTAAGGCGTATTCCTGGCATTCTCTTCTCAAGTTACATAAACTCTTCCACTGATAACTAAGTGGATGTCTCCCCATGATGAAGAAGGTTGCTGTACTTCCATATAATGAGTATGAGAAAATGAAGTATAGTAATACAGCATCTGTACAGAATTCAGTTCCTCAGATTCATCATTCACAACCTCTATATGACCAGTTATTACCGCGCACTGTGCAAAATCCACAATCACAGTTTCATCATTCCCCACCCCAATATATGCAGATATTACCACACAATGCATTGACATTACAACCTCTTTCACATCAACAACAACAGTTGCACCAACAGAATCCTTATATTGTGAACGACTCATTATCTTTTCAGCAACCTCAACCTCATAGCTTATATGATCCTAAAGTTGTTGAACAGATAACCAATTACGAAAAAGAAGTGTACAGGATATTAAATTCAGACATTAACATCCATGAGAAACGTATCTTATACCAAGATGCCATACAAAAATTGATAGATCTTAAAGACTTGCATCTTCATCCATCACTACGTATCCCGCTATCCGACGATGTAGATATACCTAATGAAGTAAAACTGAAAAATGAAGATAAATTTAAAAATATCCTAAGGGAGAGCTTACCTATTAGAGTGCGTAAATCAGGAGTAGCTTTATATATTATTTTAAAGATCAATTATCTTTGAATGAATCAGGGCAGATCGTAATTGATGATGAAATAGTTAAAGGTTCAAATATTGTGGATTTGATAGCTGATCTCTCACGTAACTGGAAGAAGGACCCTGTAAAGGATGGAATGAGATCAAACCCGAACTTCAGACTATTAATTTTCCCAGAACTTTAATCTTAAATACACGCCGCCTAGCAGACTTAGATAATATCCCCATGACACCTAGACCTGATTCAAGTCCCTCAGGCACTTCTTACGCTTCAGCTAAAGTACATGGAAAGGGGGGAGGAAGAATAAAAGAAAAAGCACCTTACTCTAATAAACCTAGTTTAGAAGGGTTAATCATGTAATTATGTATTATGCCATAGCACATATTTATTTGGATGTAATGCTGTGTATATATATTATTGATTGTAATGTTTATTGTATAATAAACTTATCTTTTATTTTAAATATACTTTTTCTTTATCCCACTTAGGACTTTATATCATTGCGGCAAATATATATATACATATATATATATATATATACTCTATATATCTTTAAGTGCTCATAATATATATATATATAATAACATATCTTCTTTATATATATATATAAATATATATATATATATATATATCTTTATAACTATATATATAACATATACTATATAATAACAATGGATTTTATTGCCTCATTACTTTATGTTAAAGTCTGAAATATTCACGTTTCTCTTAAATTGCAATATCGTTGAAGCCCTCCCTCTTAAAGGACCGAGTCCCGCCATATCCGTTGAAGGTATTGGAGAAAAGCTCTATTATTATGAGCTGAAATAACAACCAATAAGAATTCACTTTGTACCACTTGTTGTAAATACTGGATTGTTATTGGTCGTTGTTTACAAAGCTTTTATAGACAGTAATAATAATAATATTATTATTATTATTGCAAATATTATCATTATTTTTATATTTTTAAAACGATTTGCTTGGAACACTTTGCGTGAGTATAAATCATGTATATGATGATTTTGGCATAATGCTATGTATTATATTTCAGAAATGTTTTTATTCAATTTTGAAATTATTAGGGTTCACGTATATTTAAACTTGAAGTAAAGTTTTATTCAGTAGATAAAATTATTATGTTTATATGAGGAGAAATATGAATGCACTTTCTCTAATGTATGGTATATATTTATTAACTTAATAATTGATAATCACCCTTGTCTTTGACTATTGTTTAGGAGTGGCGTTGGGTTAGGCGTGACCTATTATGGTTCCGTTCTAAATATGAAATCAGAATATTTTTGGGTTCTTTTTGCTTTCATTGTCTTCCACTCAAGTTGTATATAGTTGGTACCTGTGATTGCCTTACATATCTCGATCGATTTTTATTATGTGTTTAGTTTGTATATTGTGTAACCAAGTAGTGTTTGTTCTTTGTTTTATTGCAAAGCGAATGTAATATTTATTTTAAATTAAATGTGGTGATTTAATTTCAGTGTATAAAATATTGCAGTTTATTTATTGTAAAGATAAAGGTCATTGTGTTTGTGCTCTTAAAGCATTTGTGATTATATGGTATTTTTTTTATGTGCATTAAAATATCAAAGTGTCGTCTGTTGTATTGCATTTGTAGATGCATTGCTGTGGATAGTTGCTAGATAGTACTGGCAGGTAAGCTTGTATTTTATGACAATTTATTTTATGAAGTTTTGCAATTAATTAATATTTTCGTGGTAATAAATATAAAACGTTTACAAGTTTAAATATTTATTTGTTAACATATGTTAAACTATTTTAGTCACGATTTTGTTTGCAACAAAAGAATTACTTATTTACTAATTGGCAACTCATATGCACTAAAGTAACTGTAAATGTATCAGCTGTTCATGTAATTTGTGTCCACACGAAGAAATCGATGTTTGCATTATATTTCAAATTTGATTAATTTTCAAGTTAAGATTAAAGTTCACTTATCAAATCACCCAGTCTGTACATTTTTGTTAAGATATTTTATTTATTTATATATATTGTTGAACATAAATATTTATATATTTTTATATATACATATTTATGGGCGAGGATTTATATAAATTTGATATTAGTTATTTTTTTGGTATTGTTTAATATTTGTTTGCACATACCCATTGATGCACATATAAATGTATATATTGCATGTACATTTATAGGACATTACTGATTGCTAAAAGGTATTTAACCAGAAGCATAATATATATATATATATAGCATACTCACTATATATATATGCATATATATATATATATGCTCTATATATACTATCACCTAACCATATATATATGTACTCTATAGTGGCATCTATTTTGTACTGCAGTTCTAGACATTCGTTGCGCATGTATGTGGATACCTTCGGACATCCAGCTACATGTTCAAGGATGTGTAAAACTTAGTTTGTAAGAGCAGTACACATTCATTTTTTATTAAAGTTTTTTTTTAAACTTATTCCAGTAGTTTTCTTGAGTGTTTCCAAAAGTAATTTATTTTATTGTTGATTTAAATATTCAAGCAGCAATTGTTTTAGGTCTCAAAGACGTTGATTTCATGGTCAAATTAGAGTCATAAAACAGGGTGGTAAAATTGTGATAACGAATAATATTGACTGGACTGGGTTATAAAGAATGCAACCAGGCCCAGGACCAAAGGCCATTTGTTTTCCACTTGGGATCTTCTGGGAGCTAAGTTGATGAGTTTTGTAGTATAAGTTTTCATGTGTTTGCATAGGCAGGCTCATTCAACTTGAGACATTTAGATATTGCTACAATATAGGTTTTGAGAATCTTGGTAAGTGATAAGTTGGTTGCAGTTGTCGGGGGCTGTGAGAATGTTTGTCAGTTTGCAGTAAGTTTTTTGGCATTTAATTTAATAACTTTTCAACCAGCTCAGTACATTTAAGTGAGTGGATCTGTCGGGAGTTCTTTGTTCTTTTAGTCAAATTTAAATTCCGTTATACTGCATTGCTTGTTATTGAGAATTTCTTTAACTATTTTACAATTTTGAGCACAGTGTTCAAATTTGTTCTCTCTTTATTTAGAACCTGGCGCACCAGGGTTAATATAGTCTATATCTGAATAAATATATTAGTCTATTTTCATTGTTTATTATTGAAGTTAGAGCATTATTTTGTTTATTGCATATTGATTTGAAATAGTATTTGGCTATTGCAACAATACCCATTTCTTGGAAACAATTAAACTCTGGAATAATTTAATACTTTTTATATTTATCTTTTATAAAATATATATAACCACCATATATGTTAAACTTATATCATATATATATATATATATATATCTTTCATATATATGTAACATATATATAACCATATATATACATATCTTTACTGCTGCTATATCATAACTCATATATATACATATATATATTTATTATTCTTGTTTAATTAAGTAAAATTTACAAGGTTGAGCGAAACGAAATAATAGTGATTTTCAGATTCACGATTTTCACTCTGTTTTGAGTTCTGTGTGAAATGAGAAACACTTTAATTCCCCGCAAAGTTATGTCCAGAATTTTTAGTATGGAATGTTTTGAAGACTAATTATATATATATATATATATATATATATATATATATATATATAATATGTATATATATATATACTTACTATATATATATATGTATAATAATATATATATATATACTATATATATATATACTTCCATATATATATATATATTTTCTATAACTACTATTTATATATATATATATATATATATATATATATATATATATATATATATAACATATATATATATATATATATATATACTACCTCTCTCTCTCTCTCTCATAACATCTTTCTATATACAATATATATATATATATATATATATATATATATACCTTAATATATATATATACATTTGTAATTTTGTGGTTAGAAATTTGTTCATAAAGAAGTATCAGTAACTAATTTCGAAATTTATTGGCGTGATTTTTATTAGTTCGTGCGTCAAGAGTGACTTTCATTGGTAGTAAATATTTATAATTTGTTTGATTATAACGATTATAACTTCCTTCAGCTAGTCTATGCTGAGTTTATAAGAGATCAGTGTAGTCAATAGGTTTAGTAGGTGACTGAAGGAAATCACTGATTTGTAAAAGATCAGGAATGGCTCTAGAGTCTACCGCTGCTGGAGGAAAGAAATTAGCCGCTGCTTTGGAGGAAAAGAAATTAGCTGCTGCTTTGGAGGAAAAGAAGGTAGCTGCTGCTTCAGGAAAATGCTGGCGCGTGAAGATGAAAAAAGGAAAGCTAAAACTGAAGCTGAAAAAGCTGGCTTTGAGGCCAAAGAAACTAGATGAAAGCCAGGAAATGAAACGGCACCGAGTAAAGTTGGGCGGAAAGTGCAAGAGATGCAGAGAGAAAAGAATGCTACAGATGAAGCTTGATGCCGAAGATAAACAGCGCCAGCATGACGCAGCAATGGCTTCACAAAGCACCCAGAGCAGCCATAACCCTTCCTACGCCAGTAAGTACCCAAAGTTGAAGCTTCCATTCTTCGATGAAAGAAAAAATGATATCGAAGAATATCTATTAATGTTCGAAAAACAAGCGGAGGCGAACGACATCCCAATGGAAAAGCGATCATTTGTTTTAGGGAGTTTCTTAACGAGTAAGGCTGTCAATGTGTTTAACAATTTGCCTGTTGCAGAATTGAAGAATTATGAAGGTCTGAAAAGAGCTTTGTTGGAGAGGTACGGTCTCACGGAAAGTGGGTACTGTGCTAAGTACAAGACCATGAGTCCTACCGAGGATGATAATCCTAGGGTGTATTTACAGAAGATAATTGAAGCGTTGAAGAAATGGATTACTGCAGCAAATGTGACACTGACACCAGATGATCTTATTGAGTTTTTCTCAGTGGACAAGTATTTAAATACTGTTCCCAAAGAACTCGCTACCTACCTAAGGGAGACAAAGAAGAAAATGCCGGAAGAGATCATAACTTGTTCAGAGGGATACATGGAAGCTCATCGTTTAAAACTCGCAACTAACAGTCACTCACGAAACCACAATCACGCGGATAAGAGTCACAATAATAACAATAATAATTATAGATCGAGAGGCAGTGGTTACTCAACGAATAGTAATCATAAAAGCAGTGACCAACGTACGTCGAGGGTAACAAGCAATGAAAGCAGGATCGGTGGAGGAAGCGGCGACAGACAGGGTCAGCGTCGCAGTAGCAGTGAGCCCAGGGTGGTGATCACGTGCTTCAAGTGTCAAAGGAGTGGGCATCTCGCCAGAGATTGTAGAGCCCCTCCATATTTCAACTGTAGTGGTATAGGACAGAAGGTTTCCAGTAAACAAAGGGGCGATGAAGAGAACGACGCCGCATTTGGATTCGCAATAGACGGAGGAACCCCGTGTCGTATGCCTGTAGCTTATGGGACGGTGAACGGATGTCGTGCCCAGGCACTCCGTGATTCTGGTTGTAATCATGTAATCGTACGTAAGGAATACGTACCTGAGAAGTGTTATGTTGGTGACAGCGTAACGTTGAGGTTGATGGACAGAACGGTGATAGAGGCTCCACTCGCGACTATTGACGTGGATACCCCTTACTACGTAGGCACGCAGCAGTACTGCCGGGAGTCGCTTATGATTTGGTTATTGGGAATGTCAGAGGGCATTACCCCTGAGTCAGCCTAATCTCGCATGGGAGTCGACCGAGTGTCGAGGTCTTCGTAAAGTAGACGAGCATAACCATAGAAGTTTGCTATTACCCATCGCCGAGAGTGCTGAGGAAGTTCTCAAGAAGAAGAGCCTATAGAGACCAATCATAGTTTTGGAATGGCGAGTTTGGAGGGAAGATTTTTACAGAGGGAAGCCGTCAGTGCCACAATCGTTTGACATCAGTAAAGATGTCGAGCCAACCAGATGAAGAGATTTAGAGAAAAAAGAAAGAAAATGAAGTCCCTGTAAAACCACTAATAGTTGTTGAAGAAGGTACAGAAGTACCGGGTGTCCCAGTGACATCAATTGGAGAGAGTACATGCTGGTCTAACGAAGTAGATCGTGTTGAAAAGGATGGTGAGTCAATGAGAGGTGAGATAGCCGCGCGCACACAAAGTTCCAGAAAAGAAAGAATGTGGCTAAGCTGTGGGTGAGAAGGAGATTCATAGTGAAGATCTACAGGAACTTTAGTGATCAGGGAAGACTTTTAAGAGTAAACCAGAAGGACGACGTTATACAGAGGATGTGCCCGAAGGAAGCTCGGTGAAAAAAAGATACCTCTGGCTGATATAGCCCTTATCACTGAGGAACACTTTTCAAAGGGTGATCGTTGACCTGAACGGACTATACCACCCTGCTTTCAGAAAGGCATCAGTATATTACGATGGCTGAGTGGTACGGCCACGCGTTATCCGGAAACTGTACCCCTGAAGGGTTATTACTGCACAGAAGATTATAGGAGGGTGAAACTGATTAGTGAAATGGAAATCACGATAATATCAAGGAGAAGGGTAAAAAGAATGTAGTATAAAGAGGAAGTTTGTGATGATATGCCAAAACGCAGGGAGAAGTTAAAGAGTTATTCTCGCAGTATTGTTGGGACAGTGAGAATTTATTGCGTCTAGGATCAAAAGATGAGAACAAGGAGGGGGTAAAGTTCATTGAACTGTTTAGAAGAGTGATAAAGCCATTGTGCCATAATATTTGGGTGAAGGGAGAGAAGATGAGACGCCGAGACTGCCATGGAAAATTGGTACAGTCGGTTAATGATACTAAGTGGCACAATGAAAGGTTTGAAGACGGATTCATAAGAGAAGACATCGACAGCATGGATAATGTCTGGAAAATAAAGGAAGATATGTGCGGAGAGTGTGAGAAAATATACTTCGGTATGGTTAGAGAAGAAATGTCAGTAAAGGAGGAGAGGTGTGAGACTGACTGCGGAAGTGTGAAGTATGGTGATGATAAGAAGACACATGTGAAGAATTATCATGTGCTGAAATTATTGTTCGCAAGGAAGATGATAGGAGTTAGAAGAGTGTCTAAAGAGGCACAGAAATACAAAGAAATGTGTGATATTATGGAAGAAGTTGGAGAGAAAAGGAGATAACGAAGAAAGAAGAGAGAGGATGTAGGTCTGGAAGAAAGGGTGTAATGAGAATACTAATGATTGATTATCAGTAAAATGCTCGGCAGTAAAGTCATCATAGGAATATTGGACGAAAAAGAAATAAAGGGGCCAGAACTGTTTATCCTGAAAAATGGGTTTCAAATATTCTATTATTTCAGAAAAATTGGGCTCCACTTGAGGTATCACTCTGGAGACTGTTGGCTAAGAAGATTTATGTTGTCTAATCACATTAGTGGGAGGGACAGCTTATTGTTTTATTGATATAAGTGGGGGTCTTGATGATGCATTGGTTTAAATAGGGGCCTCTACTGAAGAAAGACACTGTGAATAATGAGCAATAATTTAAATTTGTAAATAAAAAGCAAAAATATTTGCCATTACAACTCATATTAAGGTGTGATAAAGATAAATGCGGTAAAATTTTACCTGGCTGGTATAAATTGTGGGGCTAAATAATGTTAAATGATCTTAGAAGTGTTTGCCAAATTTTAATATCGTTTTATTTTTTTTTATTTACTCATTAAGAAAATGCTTTTACCAATATATTAAATCAAATATTAACAATATATTCTTTTATATTATAAAGATTGAAATAACAATATTAATTCATCTTTTAAGACTTATTTCTAAAAACTGGATTGTTATTGGTCGTTAGTTTCACTTACAAAACTTTTTATGAATAATAATAATAATAATATTTGACTTAAATTATTAATTATTATTCCATTATTATTTTATATATTTTAAACTTAATTTGTGGAGACACTGCGTATTATGGTATATATAAACGTTTTTATATACTTAATGTAATGTTTTTATAATTTAAGTCATTGGGGTTCCACAATATCTTTAACTTAAATAGTTTTTTATTCTGACGAGCAAAGATTTGTTATTTCTTGAAATCTTTGCGATTTTATAAATACGATATCTGCGCTTTCTTTTCCATGTATGGTATATATTTTCTAAACAATTGTGCAAATATATACATATATTTTTTATTATTGTTTTAAGAGGTAGCGTTGGTTAAGAAGCAGCAAACTAATTACCAGTTTCCATATAATATTAAAAAATTAGAATATTTGGATCTTTTTGCTTTCATTGTCTTCCACTCAAGTTGTATATAGTTGGTACCTGTGATTGCCTTACATATCTCGATCGATTTTTATTATGTGTTTAGTTTGTATATTGTGTAACCAAGTAGTGTTTATTCTTTGTTTTATGCAAAGCGAATGCATAATATTTTATTTTAAATTAAATGCGGTGATTGTTTCAGTGGCATCATTTTGGATTTAGTTATTTATTATAAAAAGATAAGAAGAATGGACATTCGGTGAAGTCTTAGCATTTGTGATTATGAAGTGGTATTTTTTTTATGTGCATTAAAATATCAAAGTGTCGTCTGTTGTATTGCATTTGTAGATGCATTGCTGTGGATAGTTGCTAGATAGTACTGGCAGGTAAGCTTGTATTTTATGACAATTTATTTTATGAAGTTTTGCAATTAATATTTTTGTGGTAATAAATATAAAACGTTTACAAGTTTAAATATTTATTTGTTAACATATGTTTAAATGTTTTAGTCACGATTTTTGTTTGCAACAAAAGAATTACTTATTTACTAATTGGCAACTCATATGCACTAGAGTAACTGTAAATGTATCAGCTGTTCATGTAATTTGTGTCCACACGAAGAAATCGTCGATGTTTTGTTACTGTTTAAATTTGATTAATTTTTTTCAAGTTAAGATTAAAAAGTTCACTTATCATTTTTAAAATATTTTATTATTATTTATGTATTATTATATATATATATATATATTGTTGAACATAAATATTTATATATTTTTTTATATATACATATTTATGAAGACTATAAATTTAAGATTAGAATATTTTGTTATTGTTTAACAGTTGTTTGCACATACCCATTGATGCACATATAAATGTATATATTGCATGTATATTTATATGGACATTGATCTGTATTGCTAAAGGTATTCTCAAAGCATAATATATATATATATATATATATATATATATATATATATATATATATTTATATATATTTATATATATTCATATATATATATACTCTTCTTATATATATATACTATATATATATATATATATATAATTAATATTTAGTACTGCAGTTCTAGACATTCGTTGCGCATGTATGTGGATACCTTCGGACATCCAGCTACATGTTCAAGGATGTGTAAAACTTAGTTTGTAAGAGCAGTACACATTCATTTTTTTTATTAAAGTTATTTTAAACTTATTCCAGTAGTTTTCTTGAGTGTTTCCAAAAGTAATTTATTTTATTGTTGATTTAAATATTCAAGCAGCAATTGTTTTAGGTCTCAAAGACGTTGATTTCATGGTCAAAGTATTGATCATAAAACAGGTAAATTCTTTGATAACGAATAATATTGACTGGACGGTTCACATATAAAGGAACGAACCCGTTCAAACCATTGTTTCACTTGAAGGATCTTCTGGGAGATAAGTTGATGAGTTTGTAAGTATAAAGTTGCACTGTAGTGTTGCACAGGCTGGTGACTCATTCAACAGGAGATTTAGATACTGCTACAATAGAGGTTTGAGAATCTTAGTACTCATGTGAGAGTAAGGCACCTCTTGTTTTACGAGGACGCCAGTGGCTAAGGGAATGTTTATCAGTTTGCAGAGTATGTTTTTTGACATTTAATTTAATAAATTTTCAACCAGCACCATTACAAATATATATATATATATATAATATATATTATATATATATATATATATATATATAATATAATAGTAGTATATTATATAACATATATATATATATATATAACTATAATATATATATATATATATTTCTATATATATATAACTAATAATATATATATATATATCAACTAACACATAATTTACATATATATATATATATATATATATATATACTCTTTCTTTCTTTCTTTCTGCTATATCTTTCATATATATATGCTCTTATATATATATATATATATATATATATATATATAACTATATATATATAACTATATTTGCATAATAACATATATATATATATATAACACCCATGTGTGTCAGTAGTCACGCTGGAAAAAGATTGGTTGATAAGTATTGCTTCAATCACCTGAGGGAACCAAATAGTTTTTGGGGTTTCACTAGGTTTTTGCTTTAAAGACTAATATTGAGAAAAAGAGTTAAAAAATATTTAGAGGGTGAAGAGGCATTTACTCTACATAAACCTGTAAGAAAAAAAAAATTTCCTACGCGGAAAACCATAGCTCCACAGGTCGATAGTGTATGGCAGATAGATTTAACTGAAAAGATTAAATCTAGTTCTTATAATGAAGGATTTCAATACATACTTTTTACTATTGACGTATACTCTAGATACTTGTGTTAAAGCCATTAAAAGATAAAAAATCCAAGACTGTGAGTGATGCAATGAGAGAAATTATAGAAACGGAATGTAGGTGGCCAAAAATGTTCTGGTCAGATAGGGGCGGTGAGTTCTTAGGTAACGAGTTTCAAGAATTAATCAAAGAGTATGATATATGGTATTACAATACATTCTCAGTAAATAAGGCAGCTATAGTTGAAAGAGTCCAGCGTACTATTAAAGAACGCATGCATAGGTATTTTACTAAAATGAATACTTTAAAATATATTGATATACTGGACGATCTAACTTATTCTTATTTATAACAGATCTTACCATAGAACTATAAAGACAACGCCTTTAGAAATGTTAAAGCTGAATAAGGATAAGCCTGATATACAACAGGGTAAAAAAGTAAGAAAAATTAGATAATTCAGGAGTAAAGGTGAATGACTATGTAAGAGTATCTCGAATAGATGATAGGTTTAGAAAAGGATACGAAGCTGGATGGACTACAGAAGTTTTTAAAGTTTGTAATATACGTAGCTTCCCCACTGATGGTTTAAAATTATATTACCTGGAAGATTTAGATGGAGAAAAAGATAAA
The DNA here is from genome assembly GCA_015478945.1 of Trachelipus rathkii. Lineage (NCBI taxonomy): Eukaryota > Metazoa > Arthropoda > Malacostraca > Isopoda > Trachelipodidae > Trachelipus > Trachelipus rathkii. The sequence continues at coordinate 41,268 of JABUQX010141632.1, forward strand.
AGGTGGATTTTATAAACAGGAAATACAAGTACGATTTAATCCTAAAAGTAATGTATATAAAATAGAAAAATATTAGGTGCAAAGATTCGAGGCAGAGCTAAACAGTGTTTGGTGAAATGGGTGGATACCCTGCTAAGTAATACTTATATAAAAGCAAGTGAAATTAAGAAACATTAATCGAGTTGCCATTATAACCATGGAGAGGATCACTTTTATTTAACTCTCCCGTCTTCAGCCTCTTTGGATTTACATCCTGATAATAGAGAAAGCTCTCCGGATTTTACAACTGTGTTAATGAATCCTATACAGCTTGAAAGAGAGGTATACGAGGATTGTGTGAGATGATATTAAATACAGACATAAAAAATTATTATCTATTCTGGATGGAGGTGTACAGAAGTGTAGAATGTGTTGAAAATATATACAAGTGGAAGATACTCGTGATCTGAAAGGACTGAATTGGTACAAGAGCTAGGAATACGACTACAATTTGGTACCAAAGAATACTTCTTTTACGAAAATTTGCTCTGCGGAGGGCATATTTTAAATCATTTTCTTTATTTTTAGTTATTTAAACGATCTTTTTTAAGTATTATGTGTAAGGACTTGGTATACAAAACTGATATGCGTACCTATGAAGATAAAATAATAATATCTTTAAGATCAAAAGTAAGTGTAAACCTGCGACCGTGATATGTTTTTTCTCAGACGATCACCATGGCAACGTAAACATATCCGTAAACGTTATGGTGAGTTGAATATACTTCATGATATCCCTACTATGTTGAAGAGGGTTATACTATCCGTGGAGAATAACCCCATGACTCCACATGAACAAAAAGATGAA
>JABUQX010141633.1:5000-10477 GCA_015478945.1 Trachelipus rathkii
ATAGTAACAGCATACCAGCAGCCTTTGCTGTAACAACAATGTAGCCAGCAGCCTTGTAATAGCCAGCCAGCAACAACGCCTTGTAATATGCAATGCTGCTGTATCCGCTGCTGTAATAACTTAATATAATAGTATATATATATAATAATAATATATATATAATATATATATGTATATATATATATCTTAACTGAATATTTGCCAATATATATATATGTATATACTATATATATAACCATATATATATATATATATATATATAATATACATATCACGCCATATATACTTCTTCTTATATATCTATATGTATATTTTATGTTCATATATATTTAGCAAATATAACAATAATCACTAGATCTATTTGTATTAACTGAAAAATATAACTTGAATATATATATATATATATATATATATATATATATATATATAATATATATACATATGCTTGCCATATGCTTAATAACAATAACATATATGCTATAACAACCCAGCATAACTGCTTAATAACTGCTGCTGCTAACTGTGCTCTCTATATACCTCTTAACTGAATGATTTTCTTGATAATCTGAGATAAAAATTTGAAATTTTTTGAATTGGGTTGAATCTTAAGAATCTTCCTTCCATATCTTCGAGCAATTTTGGTTTGCAAATTAATCTGGTAGGAACAGAATGGGAAATTGATGAAGGATTTGCCCACTGGTTTTCAGATCATAATCCTTTCATTCTCGGAAAGCCCAAAAATGTCTTTAGATAAGTTCAGGATATAAAATATACAAAATAAAAGATTAAATTCCATTTTGTTTTTTTTTTCCTGGAAACCATTAAATTAACAATTAAATGCATTAGTAAAGTAAATCACTTCGAATTATATATATATATATATATATATATATATATATATATATATATATATATATATATATATATATATATATATATAATATATATATATATATATATATATATATATATATATATATATATATATATATAGGCCCTTGTATGTTTTACGACTCCGTCAGTTTGATTTTTTTTTAACATATTGCTATTATATGATTTTTTAAAAATCACATTTATGTCAAAAACATTTAAAAAAATTAAATATCTCAAAAGATATGACACTTACAGAAAAACTAATTACATATTTGGAATCAGCACATATAAAGCGTATTATAAAAACGAATAAAACAATTAAGAAAAGTAAAAGGAGAAAAATAATAAATGAGGAAATATCTCGAAAGGTACGACACTTACAGAAAAACCAATTACATATTTGGAATCAGCATATAAAGTTTATTACAAAAATGTAAAAAAAAAATTAGGGGCTCGAGCCGACGGGGGAGAGTGGGAGGACGTTTTCCACCCGTAGAGAGGGACTTGGAGGAACACGGCACCCAAAAATGCCAAGAGCAGGGTTTCCGGAGGCCACTCGGAGGTGGGGGAAATAGTCCTACCCTGTCGTCCCCGGAAGGCCAGAGACCCCGACTCCTGCCATCTTTGCAGTTTTACCCTTGGGTATTCCCTTAGTTAAAAAAAATTAAAACTGACGGGGTCGTAAAACGTAACAATCCTATATATTTTTGGATCATGTCCGTCACCACTTAAATTGATTGTTAGGATCATATACTAGAAATAATATTTAAAAAAAAAACAAAAAAAATAGCAAAACTGAAGGAGTCGTAAAACATAATGGGTCTATATAGTATATATGTATATATGTATATATATATATATATGCTGTAACATAATATGTATTAGCCAGCCTTAATAGCACCAGCCAATAACCAATATATATATAGTAGTATAGCCCAATAATAATAACTACTGCATAATATATCGTGTATGTATAACGCAATAATAATAATAACAATAATATACAATAATAATATAACAATAGCTATCATAATATTCTTTATAACTAGCACCAATAATAATATGTAATATATATATATATATACATATAATAATATGTATATATATATGTATATATAATCAAATGAGTAATAAATAAAATATCTCGAAAGGTACGACACTTACAGAAAAACCAGTATATATTTGGAATCAGCATATAAGGCTTATTAAAAACAGCAAAAAAAAAAATTAGGGGCTCGAGCCGACGAGGAGAAGTGGGGGAGGACGTTTTTCCCGCCTGCCCGTAGAGGGGCAGAGAACCCCGCGGCTTTTAAATACCAAAGACGGGGGTTTCCGGGAGGCCTCCCCGGAGGTGGGGAAATAGTCCTACCACAATAGCGTTGGAAGGCCGAGACCCGACTCCTACACCATCTTTGCAGTTTACCTTGGGTATTCCCTTGAGTTAAAATTAAAACTGAAGGCGAAGGTCGTAAACGTAACAGATCCTATATATTTTGAATCATGTCCGTCACCACTTGAATTGATTGTTAGGATCATATACTAGAAGAAATATATTTAAAAAAAAACAAAAAATAACAAAGAGCGCTAAGAAGGGAGTCGTAAAAAACACTAACTTAAGGTCTATATATATATATATATATATATTAATATATATATATATATAACTATATATATATATCTTCTTTGCTATATATATATATATATATATATATATATATATATATATATATATATATATATATAACTTAATATATATATGTATGTATGCCAGCCAGCTGCTGCTCTATTCTTCTTTGTATACAGTATGTAGCCAGCCTTAGCCAACAATAATAATATATAATAATAGTAATAACTGTAATAGTAGTATAGCCAGCAGCCAGCCTTGTAATAACAACAGTATGTATATGCTAGCTGCCAGCTGTGCTGCTGCTGTATGTACAGCAGCAGCCAGCCAGCCCAGCCAGCAGCCAGCCAGCCAATACATATATGGCATATCAATAATAGCCAGCAGCCTTATGTATATATGTATATATATGCTAGCACTGCTATGTAATATATAATATGCTCATATAACCATGTGCTCTTTCCCATACCTTCTGTTTGCTTCTTCTAGCGCTCTTTCTTTCAACATATATGTATATTATCAATAACATAACAGCCTTGTAATAATATATGTATATATAATAATAGCCTTAACTATAACTGTATAATATATATCAATAATAATAATACATAAATAATATAATAATATATATGTATATATATATATATATAACATAATAATAATAATAGCCAATAATATATATGTATCAATATCATATAGCACCTGTAACAATATAGCATAATATCATATATAACTCGCTATATGCTGTAATAATAATAATAATATCAACCAATAGTAGCACCAATATCATATGTATATAGCATATATATATATGGCATATATATATATCATAGTAGCCAGCCAATATGTATGTATATATGTATATATGTATATGTAATATGTATAATAGCATAACTTAATATATATAATATGTATATATAATATATAACTCTAGCATATGCTCTCTGTATATATATATACCAATAATAATAACCATATATGTATAGCAACAATATAGCATAATATGTAATAACCAACCAATAATAGCAACCAATAATATTCAACTATTCTTTCAACATATGTAGCATATTAGCAATATATGCTATAGTAGCATATATATGGCAACAACAACAGCCTTAGCACATATATATATGCTCCAACTATACTATATATATGCTATATATAACATAATATATAACATATAACCTTGCCATATATCTATATATATAATAACAGCAATAACCCTTAATAACCCAACATATATATATCAGGTACACAACTCTTGTACGATAACGATCAAGGGTTTTTAAGATGTGTGTGAAATCAAAGAGTTGATGGTCAAGGAAAGGAGTTATGATTCATCCATAAAGGGAGTGAGAATATTGCCACAAATTGTAATTAGCTTGACGATGTTCGAAACACATTTCGTAATTTAAATGTCCGTGAATAAAATTAAAATTAGCGGAACGCTTTGAAATATTAGTAGGCAACAATATATATATATATATATATATATATAGTGATGGGACTATGTAATCACCAAAATAACTACTTTATATATATATATATATATATATATTATATACTACTTAATAACAACATATAATAACTACTATATATACTAACCTTCTATTATACTATATATATATATATATATATATATATATATATATCAGTGATAAGGACGATTAATCGTCATCCACTCATCGTCATCGTCATCAGGCAAAATCGGCAATTTCATATTTTTTCAATCGTCATCGTCAATTTTGCCGTTATTTTGCCATTAATTGAACAAATAATAAGAATTTTGGATAATATTAAAATAATAATAATAATAATAATAATAATAATAATAATAATAATAATAATAATAATAATAATAATAATAATAATAATAATAATAATAATAATAATAATAATAATAATAATAATAATAATAATATATATATATATATATATATATATATATATATATATATATATATATATATATATAATATATATACCACCACTACATACTGCTAACAATAGCAACAACCATATAATAACATATATATATATACTCTGCTCAAAGTATGTGTATATATATATATATATATATATACCCATTTTGCTTATGGTATGTATGACATTCCAGTGCCTAATGGTTCGCCTTTCTGTTCTGCGTTCATATCCACACTCATCCTCCAGACATCTTAGAGACACCACCTTTTATCCACATATCATATACACATACAGTGGCGGCTTTTGGGGGTAATCATCTTATATACATCCTATCCACGCCACTGTCCTATGTGTGGGAGGAAAAAATTGCCCACATTGTATGTCCTGCGTGTTGTAGAAGGCGACTAAGGGACGGTGGTAGTTAGGTTGGCTGCCCACTACCACTTATCTTTTGCCAGGAATGCTAATGCATGTCTCGGAGAAGGTCGTGATCGCCGTAAGCGGCCTTCTATCTTTCGGGGAAAATGTATTAATCGTATGGGTACATGGAATGTTAGAGGAATAAATGTTGAGGAGAAGAGGAGAGAGAGGTGATGGATGTATTTAGAAAGGGCAAATTTGATTTGCTCGCTGTAACTGAAACAAAGATGAAAGGAACCTGTGAAAATGAGTGGTGTGGTGTGAAATGTGTTTGTGTTGGTGTGGAAAGGAATGAGAGGGGTTATGAGGATTTGCAATTCTGAATAGTGAATTGTGATAGAGAGCTATGGTAGATTTTGTTTAGTGTGAGTACTAGAATTCTAAAGGTTGAATTTAGTTTGAAAAGGTCAAAATTTGTGTGGTTGCGACATATGGTCTATCTGAGGGTAATGTTGAAGAGAGTGCGATTTTCTGGGATAATCTGAATGATGTTTTGGATGGGGTTAGTAGGAGATTCAGTTCATTTGCCACATATCCGCCCACCCAAGGATTTTTTTTTTACAGTTGTCGTCACCACTCACAGGTGAGCTATTCAAAAAGGAGGGTGTAAAGAATGCGCTGCCTCAAGGAGTTCACC
>JABUQX010141634.1:0-19283 GCA_015478945.1 Trachelipus rathkii
ATTTACTCCTTCCACATTCTCATTCATTTCAGTGTCATTCATCCAAAACTTATACACTGGGTGAGCCTTCAAATATCCAGGTGGCTCCCTCCACGGCCTCAACTGCATCTGATGCGCTCTAAACTCATTCACAATACCATCCTTCTCACTCTCTAACACATAACTAACCCCATTCGACCAAACCTTTTTCACAATATACGGCCCCTCAAACTTTTCTCTCATCTTACTCACATTCAAACGCCCTTTCACAATCACCTCTTTCAAAACTTTATCTCCTACCTCAAAACTTGCAAACTTCAAACTCCCTTTTCTCCACACTTCCCTATCACTTTCAGGCAATCCCAACCTAGGTTTAACAAACTTCTCAAAATTCATCACATACATACACGGAGACATACCAGTTGCCCTATGCACAGTCATGTTATACGCCCACAACACTCTTCCCAGCCAATAATCCCATTCATTCTCCTTTTCACTCATCATTCGTAACATCTCACTCAACGTTCGTACTGTTCTCTCAGCCAAACCATTCGAACTAGGCATATACGGGGTAGTCCTCACATGCTCAATTCCCCAATCACTCAACATTTCCTCAAACGCCTGCCCTACAAACTCTGGTCCATTATCGCTCAACATTCGCTTCGGTTTACACACACACATTGGCAACAATACTTCTCTCACTACCTTAGCCACATTCGCACTAGTTTTATTCTTTACAGGCACAGCATACGCAAACTTACTCTTATGATCCACCATCACAACCATTCCTACATACCCACATGCAGTCACTGGTAACGAAACACAATCAATCACCACTAACTCAAAAGGTTCACTCACGTCCATTCGCAACACAGGAGGTTTCACATACATTCTCTGATACTTCCCTTTCTGACATTCCACACACGTAGTCGCTACATCATTCACGATCTTTCGCAACCAAGGATTAAACACTCTCTCTTTCATACATTCCCATAATTTAAATTTCCCCATGTGTCCATACTTACGATGGATCACTATAGCCATCCCTACCGCTCCAACCACAGAAAAAAACGGTACATACAAATCACCCTCTTGTACTTTCCTAATATAATAAACCACATTCCCACATACCACAAACCTTTTCGCAAATACTCTAAAATCTTTTATCAACTGATCCCATCTACACACTTCCTTACCTGACAAGATGCATTTTCGCAACTCACATACCATAGGACATTCCTCTTGCATTACTTCGATATCGTTCATACTTAGCAATTCTTCATCCCCCACACCAACTCTCACCATTCCCACAAAATCAGCCACGCACACATCCCCCTTCGGCATTCTAACTACCTCTCGATTCCCTTTCAACAATCTTTCATTCCCTACATCTACGGACAGCCCATTCATTCTTAAAAAATTAATCCCAAACAGAAAACAATAAGGCATTTGTTCTTCTTCAAGCACAACAAACCTATGTTCCACCCTCCCCAATGTTCCTATCTCTACTTTCAGCAAAACCTCTTCTAAAGCTACTATCTCCCCTGACCCAATCCCCTTTATCTTTACACTCGTATTTCTCCTAGGAATCTGCCACGTCACTCGCTCAATCTCTCGTACCACAGATGCATTCACTAAAGAAATCTGAGCCCCAGTGTCAATCAATCCACAATAGACCTTGCCATCCACCTGCACTTTCACTTCCATTCTTCCGCTCTTCCCATGCTCACAATACACTAATTCTTCAATTTCACCTGGACAAATCATTTTCACATCCTCGTCATCCTCAATAATACACTCTTCCATTTCCCTTTCCAACACATACTTCCTATCATAACTCTTTTTCTCTATTACCCAATTATAATGTACCCCACTCAAACACTGTAAATGCAACTCATTTTCACTTTGCCTATCAATACCATCATTCCTATAAATAACCGGTTTCTCCCCACCGAAATGCACACACACAACTACCTTAAATAACTTGCTCACAACAATCAACACCTCTTGCAATGGACTCACACCCACAGTACACATAGCCTTCAACTCCTTCATATACTGTCTCACCTTCCTAATCCCTATCTGCTCAGGTTTCTTACACACTTCAGTCATAACTTCCTTCCGCAACTCTTCTATACTCTCAGGCACTCTCGATATCAAACTATCCTTAGCTAAATCCTTTAAACCATACAACACACTTTTAAACATAGAATCACCCCCACCTCTACTTTCTTTCCCTTTCATTAATCCCTTAGGTAAATACTCTGGATCTATCACTACTCTTTCATCCATTCTTTCACTCCCAGGCATTCTTGACATTAAATCTGCTATCACATTTCTTTCACCAGGGACATACTCAACCACATAATCAAAATCACTCAAATCTTCCAACGTCCTTGCAAGCCTGCTATCAACCGTCCTCATTCGCTGCAAATACACTAAAGGTTGATGATCCGTTCGCACCACAAACTTGACACCATATAAAAACGGACGCAACGACTTCAGACAAAACCTCAAAGCAGCCAACTCTCTTTCAATCGTGGAGTACTTTCGCTCCGTCATACTAAACGCTTTTGAAACATATGCAATCACTCGTTTTCTTTCAATCCCGTCAATCACTTGCTCTTGCATCAAACAACCCCCCATACAATACCCACTTGCATCCGTATACACTTCCAGTGGCTTAGCATCCTCACTGTAATCAGGGTATGCTAATTCTACATCTTTCGCAACTTCTGCTTTCAACTTTTCAAACGCTTCATTCATTCTGTCATTCCATTTCACAATCGTACTCTTCTTTTTACCAGTCCATTCAGTCAAAGGTTTCATTACACCAGAACAATCTTTCATAAACTTCCTTCCAAACTCTACCAAACCTAAAAATCCCCTCAACTCTCTAACATTCCTAGGTCTAGGAAAATTCCTAACTTTTTCAACAAACTTTTCCGCTTTCTTCAACCCAGTCGCACTAACCTTGTGTCCTAAAAATTCAACCTCATCCGCAAACCATTCACATTTCTCAACTTTCACTTTTATACCTACATCCTCCAACTTTTTCAACACATCATTCACTAACTTCAAATGCTCAGAGAAAGTCTCAGTCATCACTAATATATCATCTATAAACACCATCACATTCTTGCTAGGAAAATCATTCATAACCACATTCATCCATCGCCCTCTGAAAAGCTGCCGGAGCATTGGCCAACCCAAAGCTCAAATTCCTAAACTGATAATGCCGCTTAGCAGTCGAAAAAGCAGTCACACACCTACTACTCTCTTCCACTGGCATCTGATAATATCCACGCACCAGATCCATTTTCGTAAAAACTTTCATCCCATACATACTATACACACATTCTGACACTACACACATAGGAAACCTATCTTTCACAGTCTTTTCATTCACCTTACGATAATCAATACACAACCTCAAACGTCCATCAGGTTTTCTCACAGGCACAATCGGACTATTCCAAGGACTCACACTCTCTTCCAACACACCTATTCGCTCTAACTCTTCACACTGCTCTTCAATCTCATTCGCAACAGGGGGAGGAAAGTGACGAGGTCGCTGGTATATGGGGGTGTCCTCCGATAATACAATACGGAATGCAGGCAACTGCGCACCCCCAAAATCCTCATCGCCTTTGCTTAGCGCTTCCCTCCTTTCCCACAACATTCGTACAATCTTTTGTCTCCTTACTTCATTCAAACCTTCAGGCAATCGCACTTTGTCAACCATTTCATCATACACCCAATCCTTCTTCTCAAAATCACCAGCAAACACACAGCATTCATTCCCTCTCGAAGGCTCTACAACCAAAACCGAATACAAACTGCCAACGACATCACCAACCCTTATACCTCTCACTCTCTTCTTTTTCACATCAGGCACCTTCTGCAGACATACCCTAGGATTATTCATATCCAATATACCGTCAAATACATGCGCTACCCTTTTCACCCTATACCTAGCGTCATAACCATCCACCAGAAACATGCTATTCTGGTCTACATCCACACCTACATTCGTATTCCATCCTACTTTCACACTCACTACTCCATCAGTTTTCAAAGACATAGCGTCGGGCGGGGTGACGTGGACCACTTTAGGTATAACTTGGTCTCCCGACTCTCTAATGCACTTTTGGAATTTTTTTTTTTTTTTTTTGTAAATCACGGCCCCCATAGTCAGAGCACACTAAAAAATAATAATGTAATTCTAATAATAAAAAAGTTTTATTAAAAAAGTTTGAATAACGCCGGAGTCAGCCTGGCCGTGGAGGGGTGAGCGGACCATCATTGAGAAATTTGGGCTCGGACCATCTGTTTTTAAATTCGTCTTTCATTATAATTTCAATTTATATTTTAATTTTTACTTAATATAATAATTATTTATATTAAATTCGTAATAAGTAATAAAAATGTCAATAATGATAAATAAATACGAATATGAATAAGGTGGTCCGATTCATCTCCGCCTAAAAATTTTGACACTTTTTGAAATTCGTTTTTATTAAAATTTCATTTTTTAAATTTTCACTTAATATAAGTAACTTTATTACATTTAAATTAATTATACGTAATAAATGTCAATAATACGTAAAATACGAAAAGCAATGGTGGTCGAGCCACCCCTCCATCAATTTTGGTGGGGTGAATCGGACCAAGTTAGGCTCCGTGATTTTGCCACTAATACTGCTTGGATCAAAAATTTACTTTGCCAGTTTAAAGCTAACATACTCGAGTGTATCCACTGAAAAAATAATTAAAATCGATCCACAATTTTTCATTTTATAACGAAGTTAAAAAAACTCACCTTTTTCAAAAGTGAAGTTCTATTGAAGGAAATTTTGTACCCTAATTTCTAACATTTTTTAAAAATATAAAAACTTTCTAGAATTAAATATGATCTAAATAAAACTTGTAGTACTACCGCGTGGCTATAAAATGGTAAAAATTTTTTTATTATTTTTATTTTATTTGGGAGTGGGCCCGGTCACCCCGCCCGACGACCTATCTTCCAAAGCAAACACTTCCACACCTTTTACCAATTTCACTTTCACATCCCCTACCTTATTCACATACATCTGACATCTCCCCTCTTTATTCATCTTTTTCTCTATCATCATCCGATCCGGATGGATAACTATCCCATTCACACTCAAAAACTTATAACCTAGCAACACATCATGCTTCTCATTTATACTGTTAATCACATAAAAATCAGTCTCTTCCATACCTATTCCACCAATCCTAACACTCTCCCTAAATTTAGTCACTACCGGTATCAACATGTTGCTTATCCCCTTAATATTCCCCTTTCCTGACTCTTTCTGGTCCTCCCTTATATTCATTCTATCATACGCACTTTTATACACCACACTGACCATACACCCAGTATCAATCAAAGCTCTCACCTCAATCCCTCCACAATAAACGTTAATACTCATGCACTCATCCACCTGACTAGCCAAAAACACATCCATACTCACACCATTTCTCACCACTTGCACTCCATTCACACATGAGGGCCCACCATCTGTAAACCCTGCCCTTCCTCGTTTCCCGGCACAGTCCCCCTAACCTGATTATTCAAATTATTCATACTCACCACGTCATTTACATTTACAGTCCTATTACTGGTTACTGCTGCTGCCGGAACAATATTGGCAGTACCCCCACTACTAGCCATAGGCCTACTGCCTTCCAAACCAATCACTCCCTGGTACCCCGGATTCATACTTCCCTGACGTCTAATACTCCAGCACATTCCAGCTAAATGCCCCATTTGCCCACATTGAGTACATGTATTCCGGGGAACCCTACACATTCTTGAAAAATGCCCCTCAATTCCACAATTCCCGCATACAGGCTTTCTCACTATTCCACCTTGCTGACAATCACGTGCCCAATGGTCCATACCTCCGCACCTCCTACACCCAGCCCTTTGCGGGTCTGTGCAGTTCATGGCCATATGGCCCACTTGCCCACAACTGAAACAAGCTCCATTCGCCCACCTGCATTCTGAAATCATGTGTCCCATCTTACCACATCTGAAACACTTCACGTCCCTATTACCTACGTTCTCTCTGTTTCCAATCACATTTCCTCTCACATTCCCTTGGTTATAACCCCCTCTATCATTCACTTGTGCATTTACATTACCCGCATTCACCTGTCTATCATTACCTCCACCTCCATAAAAATCTTCTAAAAACTTCACCATCACCTCATAGGGGTTTGCTCTCAGAGCATCTCTATATGACTTGTACTGAGGAGGCGTTGAACCCCTCTCATTCACTCCCCTGCCACTATAAACATCCAGTCTTTCATTCTCCTCTCTCTCTCTTTCATTCGTTTCAAACTCTCGATCCTCTACTATCTCCAACACATCCTTCCAACGTAGTCGCTCTCCCGCCCATCTCATTTTCTCTTTTCTCCTTGCATTTATAAATTCCGCCACTGCGGATGGAATAGTTTCTAAAAACTTCTTCAATAACCTTTTATTATCACTCACATCCTCATTCCCAAATTTCATTCGCGCCAACGTTTCCAAACGATGTGCATACATATCTAATCTTTCACTCTTTCCCCTTCTAGCTTTATCGAAATCATGCACTTTTCGATATTTTACCCCTCCTTTCACTCTTTCCACTTGTTCCAATATTCTCTCTTTTACCACTTCATACCTCGGCTCACCCATACTAGCAATCGCCTTATAAAAATCAAGCATTCGTCCTTCCAAAAACTCCCCTAACTCTTTCACCCAAAACACTTTATTTTCATCGAATTTGTCCTTACAGTATCTTTCATACTCCAAGAAAAATTCACCCACATCCTTAGTCCCGTAAACATTATATTTGTTGATTTTAGGAATGTCCCTAATCAATACACTCTTAGAAACTCTGACGTTGGAGGAACTGGACGAGTCCTCTGACCTGGTATCGTCAGCATCATTCACTCCCACTTCCTCAATCGTACTGCTGTATAAAGAGTCTATACTCTTACTCTTAACTAGCACTCTTCTTTCATGCCTTCTATTCTTTGACGTCTTCTTCTTCTTCTTATCCTTTCTCTCTTTCTTCTTGTCGTCTTCTTTCACTCTTCTCTCATCCTTCTTCTCATTCAAACCATCTACTCCATCTAATCCATTCACAACCTGTCCACCATTCCCTTTCACATTATCTATTTTATCTACTATCCTAGGAGTAGAGGTTACCTTCTGTTTTTCACCTTTCTCCTCAATCACTTTCGCAAATCTCTGATTTAATAAGTCATCCACACGAGAGGCCATTAACTCATCCACTCGTGAAGAAATTTTCTCTTCCATTCTCTCTTCCATTCGTCTTTCCATCTCTCTCATTCCTTCTGACAATACTCTCACTCTATCAATTAAATCTTCATTCTCTTTCTCCTTCTTTCGAAATGCTTCCTTCCATCTTTCAACCTCTAACTTCAATTCCTCTACTGTACTCATCCTTGCTGTCTATTTGTCCTCATTCTCTTCCAGACCAGCACGCACACATTTCACATCACACTGTGGTGGGTTCGATTCTCCACAATATGTGGTGGGGTTCGATCCCGCTCACTATCCAAATTGTCGTGGGTCTATCCTACAAGAAGAATAAAACACAGGAAGACAAAAAAAAAGAAAACACCGAACAACCAAAACAAATAAGAATTTATTAAACAAATCTTACAACAAAAATATTCTTCCCACAACCAATTATGATACAGGCCGATACCGATACCACTATATAATAAACAGATACCGATACTGATCCAAGCCGACACCGATACCGTCCGATACCGATACTCAAATACCTTAATTCTAACAATGCAATAAAATGATACCTTAATCCTACAATGAAATAAATAAAAACCTTAATCCTAAAATATATCTTAATGTTACACAAATATACAGCTAGTTGCCAAACCAGCAAATTATTTTTCAATTTTCTTTTATAGTCTTTTTTTTTCTAATTTTCTGATATAGTCTTTTTTTCTAAATTTCTAAAAGTTTCTTTTTCAATTATGTTTCACTGTGTTTTCAGTTTATTTATTTTTATAGTCTTTTCTTTTTATAATTTTCCAATAATTTCTTTTCTAATAATCTCTTTTCTATTTCACTTTATTTCTCTTTATTTCAATTTTCAATTTATTTCAGTTTATTTCTCTTTATTTCAATTTTCAATTTATTTCATCTTTCAATTTTCTAATAGTCTATTTTTTTATTAAATAATATGTACAATCTGTTAATCTGTTAATCAAGTGCATAGATCAGCCGTCGTTCCTGGTTGACCCAAATTGTCACTTCAGACGCAAGCCAGAGGCAGGAAAAAAAAAGCTGAGAAGGAAAATAAACCTTCTAAACTTTATGAAAACTTAGAATATAATAAATATAAATATTTAGACAAAAATCTCAATCAAATTTAAATTAAAATTATCATCATTAAATTTCTTTTAACTAATTAATTAAATAAATAAAAAAATTCACATCTGATATTGTCAAATTATCATTGCCTACATAAATAATAATAATAATAATAATAATAATAATAATAATAATAATAATAATGAAAAATAATAAATAAAATTAAATAAATACAAATAGCTATACCTGGATTTTATCCAGCTTTTTTTTCATTAAAGAATTATTTCTCTCTCTACAATCCATACGACCCTCCGATTGACCGATTGACCGATGGACCGATTGACAACAAAAACTGTTCAACAAAAACAACAAAAGTCAATTAAAAAAAACTAAACATATAGCAATAAAAAGCATAAATAAATATAATAATAATAATAATAATAATAAAGAAAATAACCAAAATAATTAGCATAATAAGAATAAGCATAATAATAATAATAAGCATAAATGAATAAAATAATATAATAATAATTCCTACCTCACAACTGACAAATGACAAGCTTGTGCGTCTTCAAACACAGAACACCCAAAAGCCTTTGAACGGATGATGAACAAAACTAAAAAATAGAAAAAACGAACCTTTAAAAACTGAACTCATTCGCTTCACACACATTACATAACAAGAATAATAAAAATCAATAATAATCATAAAAGAATAAGAATAAACAATAAAAGAAATAAAATAGATTATAACAATATAAAAAAATAATATATATTACCTTTCTCTCGTCAAACGTGAAATCGTCAATCGTCTCGTTCAAGTACACCACCACAGTCGTCCCAAAAATTATAAATCAAAATTATCTAAACAAAAAAAATACCCTCTCGTGGAAACCACTGTGCATCAGCACTCGGGTACAACCTGAGAGAAAAAAAAAAGAAAGAAAACAAAAGTCAATGGGTCCAAAAAAAACAAAACACTAACATCCACCACACACACTCCTTGCATCCTGGTAGGAAATTCGGAGCTCCGCGCCGCGAGAGAAATAGACTGAAACAAGGTACCAAAAACCGAAGAAAAATAAAGAAATGATAGTGACCTTGATCTAATCAGTTGAGCTCGTCACCCCCCACTCTGATTCACACACCATACACTCCCCCGATTACTCATCTCACAATCCCTCATTCCTCAGTTATACAATCATAATAAATATAAACTACCTTTTACTACCCTTTTAACGTGCTTTATCCCCTATGCAGGTGGTAACACCAGATGACCACAGGAAATCGAACTTTAAGGCCAGCTATCCCAAACCAGCACCACCAACGTGTTTGCAGTCGCTTTAATTCATGCCCCCAGGTAGATAAAAATAAATAATAATAAGCAATGAAGCAATAAAGCAATATGATACAAACAAACAAAAATAGACTTTCTTCACATACCTGGACATCCTTTGAATTCAAAGTGGCCTGCCTGACTATCATTCATCTCGGACTTATACTTTAAACATACTTACCTACCTACAGATCACCACATCGTTTTAAGTGTTATAACAAAGAAATCTAAAGTTAAAAAAATTAGCATTCATACTAATTGGACAGTAGAAGTATTCTCGGGTTCTTCTTTTGTTTCGTCGTTGCGTAGTGGTCAAGCACTTGCACGCTCATCTGCTAGGCTCCAGGATCGAATCCCAGCATGGTGAAAATATCAGGGGTATTTACAATACAAATTTAATTGCAGGTTATTGCATTTCTTATGTACATATTGACCCCCGGTTCTTGGTATTATTATTCACCATGCGCGGTATCCTGTTTGGCCCTACGCCCGACTGCGAGCGGGAGGAACACGTAGTAGTGCTCTGCTTGGACAGTAGAAGTATTCTCGGGTTCTTCTTTTGTTTCGTCGTGGCGTAGTGGTCAAGCACTTGCACGCTCATCTGCTAGGCTCCAGGATCGAATCCCAGCATGGTGAAAATATCAGGGGGTATTTACAAATACAAATTGAATTGCAGGTTATTGCATTTCTTATGTACATATTGACCCTCGGTTCTTGGTATTATTATTCACCATACGCGGTACCCTGTTTGGCCCTACACCCGAGTGCGAGCGGGAGGAACACGTAGTAGTGCTCTGCTTGGACAGTAGAAGTATTCTCGGGTTCTTCTTTTGTTTCGTCGTGGCGTAGTGGTCAAGCACTTGCACGCTCATCTGCTAGGGTCCAGGATCGAATCCCAGCATGGTGAAAATATCAGGGGGTATTTACAAATACAAATTTAATTGCAGGTTATTGCATTTCTTATGTTGTACATATTGACCCTCGGTTCTTGGTATTATTATTCACCATCTGCGCGGTGCTCTGTTTGACCCTACACCCGAGGGATGCGGCGGGAGGAACACGTAGCCAGTGCTCTGCTTGGACAGTAAGAAGTATTCTCAGGTTCTTCTTTTGTCTCATCGTGGTGTAGTGGTCAAGCACTTGCAGCTCATCTGCTAGGCTCAGGATCGAATCCCAGCATGGTGAAAATACACCAGGGGGTATTTACAAATACAAATTTAATTGCAGGTTATTGCATTTCTTATAGATATACAAGGGCGTACAGTGGGGGCGGGTTTAGGTCCAGAACCCCCAAAATTTTCCAATTTTTTAGGATTTTCATATATATATATATATATATATATATATATAACATATTTTAATACCAACCCAACTATATATATATATATAACGTAACAACATATCTTTGCTGCTGCTCAATAACAACTTATAACATATATATATATATATACAAGATAGCTAACTTCAGCAACCAATAATACATGTATATATATATATGTAATAATAATAATAATAATAATAATAGCAATAATAATATATATATATCTAACTGCTATCTTTAACATGTATATGTAATATAGGATATATGTATATATGTATATATCTTTATATCTTTCTAATAACTGCTCAATAATAATATGTAATATAGTATATATATATATCTTCAACCAATAATAATAATAATAATAATATAATAATAATAATAATAATATATATATATGTATAATGTATATATAATATATAACGGTGTATATGATTTCAAAGCCCCCAAAAAGGGATTTTTACTTTATTGCATGACTTTACGTAATATATATGTATATATATATGTAGCCATATATATATAATATATATATATATCTTTTAACATATAACATAACATATATATATACAAAAAATTTACTTTTTTACATAGTTTTCTATATATATAATATATATACCACCCTATTCCCTTGTAAATCCCATTCCTTTCATTCCTTTCAAGTTGTTAACATTCAACTATTTATTTCCAAGCACTCTTAAATACTTGTCCTTATTACATTGTTAACTTAACTTTTTCATTCTTAATTCTACCCACTTCCTTCCTTATCACCTTCCTCTCCATCAAGCCCCCACTAATTTAATTTTACATAAAACAACACTAATGATCTGATAATCTCATTCCTAATCCCCCTGTTTTAACATCCAACACATACTTCAACATCTTCACCAACACAAAATCAATTATACTTTTCACTTCGATACCATCTCTACCTACACCAACTCTAGTATATACACCTATGAATACTCTTGTGTTTAAAGAAAGTATTACTTACTCACATACCTCTCTCCTCACAGAAATTAATCACCTTCCTACCATTCTCATTTTCTCCTGATACTCCAAATCCACCTGTTATACAATTCCTTTTTTGATCACTTATTAAAACCATTTAGGTCCCCCAACACAATAAATTTGAAGCTCCTACTCACCCCTCAAACATCATTCAAAATTATCCCAGAAAATTGCACTCTTCTTCAACATTAACCTCAGATGGACCATGTCACAACCACACATACCTTGACCTTTTCAAACTTAAATTTAACCATTAGAATTCTAGTACTCTCACACAAACAAAATCTACCATAGCTCTGTACCACAGGTCACTCATCAGAATTGCAACTCCTTCTCTCCACCTCTCATTCCTTTCCACACCAGCACATACACATTTCACACCACACCACTGATTTTCACTGTTTCCTTTCATCTTTGTAACCGTCACAGCGAGCAAATCAAATTTACCCTTTTTAATTTCATCCATCACCTCTCTCTTCTTCTCCTCATCATTTATTCCTCTGACATTCCATGTACCCATACGATTCACACATTTTCGCCGAAAGATAGAAGGCCGTTTACGGCGATCACGACCTTCTCCAAGGCATGCATTAGCATTCCTGGCAAAAGATAAGTAGTAGTGGGTAGCCAACCCAACTACCACCGTCCTTTTAGTCGCCTTTTACGACACGCAGGACATACGATGTGGGTAGTACGGTGTAAGGAGAGTGTTTTACAACAGAAGTGTATAACGTGTAACCCAGGAGAAACGGGAGGATAGCAAGGCGTTCGAAGTGTGTACAACTAACAAACAAAACCAAAAAATATCCACTCTAAAAAAATTTGTATGTCCCCTTTGCTTTAAAACTAGTGTGACTACATTTAAGATCTGCAATAGAAACGAACTAACTAGAGATTATTGACTAAAAGATAACAGAATTCAAAGTTACAAAATGCGTAACTTACATCAGTCTTTCAGAAACACCGATTTCTGAGAGCAGCCTGTAATAAAAATCAAACGGCAAACACAACATACAGATTCTACTCTATGTGATACTTGTCATTAATAAAGCGTAGGTAACCAACAAGGAAAATAAAAAGCACTGTAATAAATATACATAAGTTTTATTTTATATCTTTATTTATATATACACAGACTGTGTGTAGCTTGTGAGACTGCAATTTGAGGCTTAGGTGCGATTCAAGAAACCTAAAGATATGTAATATTAGCATTAAAATATGAGGGACTGAAACCCAAGGAGTGTCCCTGAGACTTCTTATTGTAGGATTGGGATGCAATGAATAAGCAGTAATATAGTTATATTCTTTGGAGCTGCAATGTGATCACTCTGAGAATATTGTTCTGAATGGGGATACAGCTTCTATCTGGATCAGCTTCTTCTAGGAATAAATTATGTTGATACTGAGAGTCTTCATGGACTTGATTGCAAAGGGCTTCCTGCCTTTAGAAAGTAGTAAAGGAAAATTTTCTCCAAGAACTAAAATCTATCAGGACTATGAATTTCACCCAATTTCGAAAGGATTTCTCGAAACGAGAACTGCAAAGAGGTTTCCCGCCTCCAGTACCTGGAATTATAATATCACACATTATATCCTTGTACTAGATTAGCAATTAGTATGAATAAATAATAAACAATGTAATGAAGTTGAAGAGTGAAGCCTGCTGTGGAGTCTGCATATGTTTTGTAATCCATCCCTTTCAGCAACATACATAAAAAGCTGAGATCGGATGTGTGTTCTTCCTGGTGGGAATCTAACCCCCAATTGAGGCGTTGGATAGCATTCCCGGCTGCTTGCTGAGGATCTGAAGGATAGTGGTATCCTGGATATGCTGGATGATAGGATGAGGATAAATATCCTGGCTGTGGAATCGGTCGATACTGCGGCTGATAATTACTAGAGGGAAATACTGTTTGGGGCTGTGGCTCAACAGGATACTGACGAAGTTCCGTTGTCTGCTGTATGTGGCTAAAAGTGGCTTCACCCAAACGTCTTTCTACGGCCGTAGTTGTTTTGGAAGTCGACGGTTGAGCTCTACGACCGTGGATCTAATGACTGCCTCCCGTTTTTCGCTTCTTGATGATGGTTCTTCTGATCAGCGGTATTCTGTAGGTCGGTCGGCGAGGAGCTCCGATTGAGTGGTCGTTAGACGATACCGGTTTATAGTGAAGAAACTCCAATATTTTTGCATGAACTACTCTAAAAAACAGGCGGTTGGCGTGGAGGGCATCTGAAAGTAAGGGAGACTTTAAGAATACTTCTTCATCTTGATGAATTTTGAATGAGGAGTCATTTTGTACTCTTGTCCGTCCTTAGAGGTTCCATAGTAGTAATTTAATACATGATTCCCTTTAAGACAACATTTGTCTTTGCCATTGATACTGAGAAAATGCCAAGTCTTCAAATTTGGTGAAGGATCCGGATGGAGTGTTCTCATCTGCTGTGGCGATATGGTGGAATCTTTGAGGGAAGTCAGCGAATTTGGCTCCCCATGCGCAAATAAGGCGTTTCTTATTGAAGACATACATATCCTACCCGGAAAGGAGGAAAGACTAAATACACTCGCACTCTTGGATTATGTTTCTTGGCAATTTCTGTAATGTAGTCCATGATGTCAGTTAACCCACTCTATGTAAAAATTGGTGACTGGCTCAAATACAGTGGCCTGTTTGTATCTATTAGAGATTGATTTTCTCTGCCAGGCAAGGGGTGTTAAAGCCCATACCATCACAAAGTCTATGTGCCGGGTCATGAGAGTTTCCAGACGCTCAGGACACGCGGAAATGTTATAGCCAGAACTACAATTAATTTTTACGTTTAAATCATACTCTTCTCTGAGGAATCTTCGTTCTTCTTTGGAGAGGGCTACTTTGCTTGCCCCAATGGTAAGTAACAGTGGCATGACCACAGGTGAATGAGGAGGGTTAGACATATTTTAATAATTGCATCTATCTCCGATGTTCAGTTAATTAAAAAAATGTCTTGCTCCAAAAGTAATTAAAATTTTAATATTTACAATTCAAAAGTGAATAAATATCAAAGAAAATTTCAACATTTATCAAACAGTTGTCTAAATTTTTTTTATTCACTGTAAATAAGAAAGCAATAAACAAAGTTATTAAATTTAAATTAAATTATAAATTAAGTTATTAAATTTAAATTAATTTATCATTAATGTGGTGCTCTTATAAGCTACTCTACAGATTAAATCCTGCACCATTGAAACGATAATAAATTAATGAGTGTCATGTGTACTAGACAAAATGTTAGTATGTTTATAAAAAGAATTTACGAGTTGCTGGATATATACTGGTAACTTAGAGCGAAAAGACTGATATTTTAAATTCGGAAATTCAGATTTCTGTGTTATGTTGTGGCAAATTACATCAAAACTTGTGATTCCAACAACTCTATTCTTAAAATAGCTGAGAGGCTTGTGGTCAGTGAGGCTGACCCTGCTAGTGTAGTGTTTTGTCTATCATCCAATGTAGATGAGTAAAAAAAAAAAAAATTATGAATGATAGCCAGCACGGCACAGAGCGGCTATACCATTTCTGATTTCACACCTACATTTATCTGGGGTCTCTTAAGATGAAAAGCCCAAAGAAGAAAAGAAAAGAAAAAAAAAGCCTTGCGCGAGGCAGGTCCGCAAACGATGAATCTACCAATACTTACTTACTTTACTAAACCTTGTGACTATAATACTTCATATATATCTTTCAAAATTGGTTTCTTGCATCCACCAGGATACAGGATTACAGTGCAATGGTCTCAATTATTATTATTATTATTATTATTATTATTATTATTATTATTATTATTATTATTATTATTATTATTATTATTATTATTATTATTCTACCTTTTTCTCCCCAAGACTGGGGGTAAGGTGCGTACATGCATCGGGAAAGAAAAGCAGTAGAAGAATATGACAAAAGTCGAAAAGAAAGCCCAGCCTTACCGCCCCCTCTGTACCATTAATTAGTAAGAACTCGTCGCAGTCAGAAAATCCACCCTAGAGCTTCACGGGACAGCGACGGCCCCCCACTATGGTAAATCTTCAATGTAAGGGTTAATCCCTTGGCCCAGGTGGGCCACAACCATACCCCCTCACAAAACCCCGCCATTCTCTCCTATTATGCACCTTTATTCTCGCCT
This sequence comes from Trachelipus rathkii, assembly GCA_015478945.1. Lineage (NCBI taxonomy): Eukaryota > Metazoa > Arthropoda > Malacostraca > Isopoda > Trachelipodidae > Trachelipus > Trachelipus rathkii. The sequence goes on from JABUQX010141634.1 coordinate 16,183, forward strand.
CTGCCAAACTCACATTTCTCTCCTTCAGACATTCGTTCACTGACTCAATCCACTTTTTCTTCGGTCTCCCAGCCGGTCGGTTCCCAACACACTCGCCACTATACATCCGCTTAACCAACCGACTATCATTCATCATTTCCACATGTAATAACCATCTCAACTTTATTCTCTCGTTTACTCCTTTCTTCACACCACACAACTCTCTAATACGTTCATTACTCATTTTAGCAATTCTTCTCACACCTAGCACGCCCCTAAGATTGTCCATCTGAACACATTGAAATTTAAATCTATACTTCTTATTCCAGACCATAGTCTCACTACTATACAATAACAAAGGTAACAACATACCCTCATGCAAGACTCTAGCACACTCAAGACTTAGTCCCTTTACATTCACCAATGATTTAATTGCACCAGCCACCTTCATGCCATTCACAACTTTCCTACCACACTCTGCATCATCCGTTCCCTTCTCATCCAACATATACCTTAAATATTTAAACTCAGACACTTGCTCCAGCTGCTCACCATCTAATATAACTTCACACTGAGGACTGTCCTCACTCACAACCATACCCTTACTCTTATCTACGTTTACTTTCAAACCCCTCCTTTTACACATCCTGCCAAATAATAATAATAATAATTATTATTATTATTATTATTATTATTATTATTATTTCTTTCTTCTTCATCTTCCTCTTTTCCCCAAGACTGGGTGTATGGTGCGTTACATGCATCGGAAAAGAAAAGCAGCAGAAGAATAAGACAAAAGTCGAAAAGAAAGCCCAGCCTTACCGCCCCCTTTGTACCATTAATTAGTGAGAACTCGTTCGAAGTAGAAAATCCACCCTAGAGCTTCACGGTACCGGGATGAACCCTCACTATAGGTAAATCGTCGAGTAATTATATATATATATATATATATATATATATATATATATATATATATATATATATATATATATATATATATATATATATATATATATATATATATATATATATATATACCTATATATATTAGAGAAAGTGGTGATAAAAATTTACATAGTGGTTCTATAGTACCAAAATCAGTTCCCGCAAAAATTGAATATCATAATGGTTCTCAAGTTGTATTTTTGAATAACACAATTGAACAAAGTGGTCGTGAATCGGAGGGTAAGCATTGTACTTTAATTCATTTCTTTATTTATTAAGTTAATTCTTATATCTAATAGTATTATACCAACATGAGTGCTCACCTTTATGCCATTCTTCATTAAAAGAATGTAGATTTTCAAAGAGTTAAGTCTGAATTTCAGCTGCCTCTCTTTTGAATTTGTTACCACCATGCCCCTTCAAAACTACGCCATTCACCTCTATTATGCATCATTCTATTCGCTTCTGCTAAATTTACATTCCTTTCCTTCAGACTTTCTTTTACTTACTCAATCCACATTTTCTTAGGTCTCCCAGCTAGTCGATTCCTAACACACTCACCTCTATACATCCGATTAACCAACTGACCAGCATCCATCCTTTCCATATGAACACATCATCTTAATACACACTCATTTATTCTCATTCACACCTTTCTTCACACGCACAACTCCCTAACACGTTCATTCCTCACTTTATCAATACTTCTCACACCTAACACGCCCCTAAAATTATCCATCTGAACAAAAAAGCACCTTAGATATATGCCTCTTATTCCACACCGTAGTTTCGCTACTATACGTTAACACCAATAGCAAGACCCTCACTCAAAACTTAAGTCTCCTTGCATTCACCAAAGATGTAATTGCACCAGCCACTTTCCTACTACGCTGCATAATCCTTTCCCTTTTCATCGAACATATAGCCTAAATATTTAAACTCTAATATTGTTCCAGTTGCACACCATCCAACATGATTTTACACTGCGGACTTCTCACCCATCATCACCACCTTACTCATTATCTACATTTACTTTCAAACCCCTCCTTTTACACACCCTGCAAAACACAAACTCCCAAACACGTTCATTCATCATTTTATCAATTCTTCTCACAAATAACACGCCCCTAATATTGTCCATCTGAACTGATTGTACCTTATATCTATGCCTCATATTCCATACCATAGTTTCATATCAATACATTAACACTGGTAACAACATACCCTCATCTAAAACCCTATCGAACTCAAGACGTAGTCCCTTTGTATTCACCAAGAATTTAATTGCACTAGCCACCTTTCTAGCATTTACAATTTCCTACTACACTTCATTATCCATTCCTATTTCATCCAACGTATATTATAAATATATAAACTCAAATGCTTGCTCCAATTGCTCACCATCCAACATGATTTGACACCGCGGACTCTCCTCACTCACTATCATCACCTTACTCTTATCTACATTTACTTTCAAACCTCTCATTTTACACACCCTGCCAAACCCCTCTACCAATCCTCTCAAACTCTTTTCAGATTCACAACACAAAACCAAATCATCCGCATACAATAAACAGGGCACCCTCCACTCTCTTCCATTCTCCATCATTCTAACACCTTCCCCTGCCACCCCCACCTCTAATTCTTTCATAATCCCATCCATATACAAATTAAATAACCAAGGAGACATAACGCATCCCTACCTCACTCCGCTATTAATATTAAACCAATCACTTTCGACTCCATTTATTCTTACACACGCTTCACTATCGTCATATATACTTTTGATTCCATTCAGAAGCCAACCACCAACACCATATATCACTAACTCCTGCCACAGAGCTTCCCTATTAATTCTGTCATTCGCCTTTTGCAAATCCATAAAACCTAAATACAATTTATTATTCTTCTTCTCTCATTTCTCAAAAAAAAATTTCAATGTAAAAATTTGATCCACACATCCTCTACCACTTCTAAATTCACCTTGTTTTTCACCAATTAGTCCTTTAGTCACTCGACGTACTTTTTCAACCAAAATACCAGCATATATCTTCCTTACAATCAATAAACTAATAGTTCCTATAGTTCCCCTTACCCTTATATAACGGTACTATTACTGCTCTCATCCATTCTCTCGGAACTATACCCTCCATAAACGCTTTGTTACACAACTTCCA
>JABUQX010141635.1:7500-10624 GCA_015478945.1 Trachelipus rathkii
CAACGACTAACACTCGTACGTAACTTTGTGAATTTTCAGACTTACTTTAAGTTGCAGTTGAGGAATAGTCCCTTATTTAATTTACTTTGACATATTCCTCTTGCAATTATACCAAACTAATAATCTTGGAGGCAAGAAACGGCTTTACAAAATAGTCGTTTCAAGCTGTGAGAAGACCACAATTTTCTCAATCAGCTTTTCATACAACGTAACATCAAAATTAGGCAAATAATCGACTGCCTTAGCCTCCAGGAATAAAACCTCTAAAATAGTCTTATTTTGCATGTTTGCATTCTTAATCGTTTTCACTAGTTACTCATTGCAAACACCGGCAAAATAATAAAATACAAAACGATCGTTGATCGTTTTATCTTGAGAAAATTTTGGTCCAAGCAATATATGCTTGAGAAAGGTTTTGGATTTAACAATTTGTCTTGAGAAAAATTGTGTTCAAGAAGTTTTATCTTGAGAAAAATTTGTCATTAAAATTTATCTGAGTAAAAATTTGCTTTATAAAATTTGTCTTGAAAAGAAGTTACTAAGAGGTTTACGAGAATAGTAGTTTGCGTTAATTTATAGCTTGCGTTAATTTATAGTTTGCGTTAATTTGTAGTTTGCGTTCATTTGTAGTTTTGTAAGGTTAGAAACTGTAAACTTGTAAGTTACTAGTTTCTCATAGTTTCTAGTTACTTAGTTTATCACTGCAGTACGCAGATAACTTAATATAGTTTATCACTGCAGTACGCAGATAACTCTATATAGTTTATCACTGCAGTACGCAGGTAACTTAATATAAGTTTTATACTTGGCCTGTTGGCTTAAGAAAGTTGTGACTTTTACGTATTCAGAGTTAATAGAATATCAACTTGAGAAACTTTTGTTTTTCATTGCAGATTGCAACTGCATTTATCGTACAAACCTTTTCGAATAGGAAAATCAGTCTCACGTTTTTGTATAGCTTAACAGCTATAGTCACACTTTGCTTAAAAGGTCAAGTAGTCATAAAATACTTTAAAAAAAATATATATTTTTATATATATATATTTCGTTGCGACTTAATATGGAATAAATATACTGTTGCCTTTTGTATTCCTATAAGGAGGATATATTTATTTATAGTAAACCGAATTCTCCAATAAAAAAAAAAAAGAATTTTGCGAAATAAATTTATTTAATCAGTTTGCGTATTTGCATTTTTTTCGTTTTCGTGTTTTTTTTGCGGTAGTTTTTTTGTATAATCTATTACTATTTGTTTTTTGTTAAAATATTTGCGTATTTGTTTTGCGCTATACACTTATGTAACTTTTTTGAGTATATATATATATAATATATATATATGAGAGTTATGAAATATATATATATATATATATATATATAGAAGATATATATATATTTATATATATATATATATTTTTTTGTTATATATATATATATATATATATAATATATATATATATATATTTAAATTTTGCGTTTTTACGTCTTGCGTTTTCATTTAATTATTTAATCATGCCTCGCTTTGACAAAGCCTCTGCAGGTCAAATGCTGTCAGAGTTGGAGGAGAGCTTGCAAGGGGATTTGGGAGGAGGAAACGTAGTCTCCCTTTCTGAAGAAGAAAAAAATAATCTTCTTTCAGATATTAAAACTAAATTGTCCCCTATTAAAAGATCTAGGGCAGTCATTAGAAGGAAAATTACTCTTCTTTTCAAAAGCATAATGGACCTTTCTTCTGATGACGATGATAATCAGATTGTTTCTTTAAAGTTAGATGAAATAAAGCAGAAACTCGAAGATGTAAAATCTGTTGATTCTAAAATTGAAGAAGTTATCAGCAAGTCCTCTCTAATTGATCACGATCCGAGTTTTTTGGATGAAGAAATAATCGAGACTAGTCATTACCATATGCGAAATGAAAAATTGTTGTTACATATGAAGCCTCAAAATGAGACATATTCCCCTTCTGCGCCTTCTTCTATAGATTCTGGAGAGGGGGCAGTAACGCGCTCTGAGTTGCAAACTCTTTTTAAGAATTTAGATTGTCGGAAGCAGGAAATAAAAATTCCTGCTATTAAGTGTCAAGTATTTAAAGGAGAGGGTGATAGACACTCGTTCCGCTCTTTTTTGCTCTCGTTCCATAATATATATGGAACAAGAAAAGATGTTTCGGATGCTGCCAAATTGCAGTACTTAAAATCTTTACTGTCTGGCAATGCCCTAAAAGACATTGAACACTTACCTAATATTAATGACAATTTGGAGGTGGCACTTGACATTTTAAAGAACCTTTACCTCGATGAATCTTATATAGTTGATTCACTGTTTCATAAAATAGATACAGCTCCTCTTTTGGATAGTCGCAATCTCGAAAAAATAAGAATGTTTATTTCAGAGATCAGAGCGTATCTCCATGAACTAAAAGAATTTGGGTTGGATTTTTTTGAAGAGTCGACTGCTGGCTGCAAGCTTGTGAGCCACTTAATCGTTGACAAATTGCCTATTGGGTTCCTACGAGAACTTAAGTTTATAACTCAGGCGGAGTATCCATCCATAAATGTAATTTTAAAAAATTATGGTAAAGTGTTAAAATCAATGGAAAAGGGGAAAGAAAAAAGTCAATCGACATTGAAAAAAGAAAAGAGCTCTGAACATCCTAATCAGATGTTTCTCGAGCGAAAGTCTCCTAAATATTCGTGTAATACCTCATCCTCAAAGGAAAGTGTAAAATCTTCTAACTCGAGTAGCAAAAATAATGCGCGGAAAGTTAAAACGGATGGGTTAAAAAAAAGTTGATGCTTTTACTGCTCATTGTAAATTTTGTGAAGGTAATCATTCGATGGTTTCCTGTGGGACATATTCTTCTCCTGAAGCAAGGAAAGATCGTTGTAGGGAGCTAGGTTTATGCTTCAGTTGCTCTAGTAAAAAGCATTTGGCCAATGAATGTCCTGCTAAAAAATATGGAATTAGTCACCCATGCGGGAAATGTGGAAAAAAGACGCATATTACAGCTCTATGCCGTTCAAGTGGTAGTAACAAAAATGAGTCACCTGGTGGCTCTTCACCACAAAATAGTAGCCATTCAACAGACGTTTCTGATGAACAAAATAATCCTGGTGAAGGTAGTAAT
>JABUQX010141636.1:7500-10000 GCA_015478945.1 Trachelipus rathkii
AATAATAATAATAATAATAATAATAATAATAATAAATAATAATAATAATAATAATAATAATAATAATAATAATAATAATAATAATAATAATAATAAAAATAATAATAATATTTAGATTTATATATTTAGATACAGGAACGGTTTGTTCCATGGGCAAGCTCGAAGCGACAGAAAATTCATTTTAAAACCTGCTTAACGAGCAAGAAGATAATTTTATGTTAATCTGTTCACCTTTGGTTATATAAAAAAAAAATTGTAAACTGTTATTGGTTGAGGAAATTTTGGATTATAAATAAAAGGAAAATAACAAGTCCAAGCAAATTGTTTATCTTTGTCAAAAATAAAAATAAAAAATATAAAATCAGGCTAAATTTTTAACGGAAAAGGTGCTAATTTTATCTGATAAAAGATTAATTGCTTTTTAATTATTACTATAATTTTTATTTTTTAATTTTGTGCTTTTTATATATATAAAATTAAATAAAAATAATATTTATTTTTCAAATGCATATTTTTGTTTAGATATTTGATTTGAATAAATATTTTTGAAAATTATCGAAGGTCAAAAGAAAAAAAAAGTTAAAGGAAGGAAACAAAAATAACATCCTGTAATTTAAAAAGTGACAAACTAATAAATAAACGATTACAATAATTAAACACTAAAGCTTACACTCTACCACACATTTTCATAAAAATATTTTAAGGGTGGGGAGATGGGAATGAATATGTGACAGGATTGTTTTATTTTGTTTTTTTATTCAGAGGGAGGGGGATCTTTTTCAAAATTTTGACTTTAGATTTAATTTAAAAAGTCGATTTATTTAAATACGTATTATATTTTGATAATAAAAATCACACACCTAAAGGGCACTGCCCTGGAGAACAGAGCACTTCTAATGTAAACACTCCTGGGATCCTTAAGATAACGAACCAGCGTATCAGGTCAATCCTATACAATTCCGTCACAGTATCGTAAAAACTAATAAATCTAACTTACACCATAAAAAAAAATAAAATGAGCTTTATTATAGCCTATACAAGCCCATTTTTGAATGATTTTTGCTGTGTGGGTTATAAACCTTTCATTTATCCATTTTAAGTAATTTAATTGTTTTACAATATTCAATTAAATTTCAGGAAGGGGAATCTAACCCCGTGTGAATCCAAATAAATTCAGCTGTCCATAGTATTCTTCATATATTTTCCATCCGTATTACGTTAACATCATATATATATATATATATATATATATATATATATATATATATATATATATATATATATATATATATATATACTTTATAAATATAAAAATATTAAATAAAAACATTTTGTTTCGCTTTGTTTCTTTGCAACTTTTCTATAATGTTTTTATTTTGTTAATATTATTTACTCACCTTTTTCAAAATTTATAGCAGATTTATAGAGTTAACCAAGATTTGGGTTTGCTGTATGAGTTTTCATGATCCGAACAAATATATATGTATATATATATATATATATATATGAGTGAACGAGAGATTGATTGTGAGTACCTTTAAGATCAAGAGGAAAAAATACCGATTATATCAGGTATATGCTCCACAACAGGGGCATCCAGAGGAGGAGAAGGAGAGGTTCATGGATTTGTTGGAGGAGTGTGTGGAAGGTGGAAGCGAAGACAACATGCTGCATCTACTGATGGGTGATTTTAATGCCAGAGTGGGAAAGAGAAGAAATGAGGTGGAGAGGATATTGGGTCCACATGGAGAAAACGAGAGAAACCCAGAGGGAGAGAGGCTCATAGATATATGCATGAGAAGGAATTTAAAAATTATGAATGGATTTTTCAAACACAAGAATGGAATCAAAACACCGAAAGTTTTGACCAAAAATTCATTATTCAGTGGAGGATGTTAAAGTGATTCCTGGAGTCAGTTTTGACTCAGATCATAGATTGGTGGTTGCCAGACTGAGGGTACAGGAAACAAAGTGGCAGGTTGGAGAAAAAAGGAAAGTGATTAAAGTTGAAGCCCTGAAAGAGGAAGGGAAGAGAGAGGAGTATGTGGAGAAAATAAAGGAAAAGTTGACGAATGTGGAGGAAACAAACATGAATTTGCAGGAAATTATTAGTGAAACCGCGGAAGAAACGCTGGGTGTGAAGTGGTATGGAGGAACGAGGAAGAAACACACTATGTGGTGGAATGAAGATGTGAAGAGAGCAGTGGGTGAAAAGAACAAGAAAATGAGAAGGTGGTTGAGGGGAAGAACAGAACAGAGAAGAGCTGAATATGTGATAGCAAGAAACAGAGCAGAGATAGTGAAGAGGGAGGCAAAAAGGCTGATGGCGGAAAGGATGGCAGAAGAATTGGGAGAGGATGCAGAGGGAGGAAAGAAGAAGATTTTCAAGCTGGCAAAAACATATAAAAAATCAAAGAAAAAGCTTTATAGTATCAAAAATAAAGAAGGGGAGGTACTTACAGCACAGGAAGAGGTAAATGAGAGGTGGACTGAATATTTT
>JABUQX010141636.1:25000-27500 GCA_015478945.1 Trachelipus rathkii
ACGACATATTTTAACAGTTAATTAATAAAAAAATAAATCATAATTTAGTATACGACTATATTAAAATTATATTAAATTTAATATCAGAACAAAAAATAGATACATTAAAAGCAAATACAATTTACGTCGGTCATTAACTTGAAATACAGAAACATTTGTTCAAATGTGAATTTTTTATTAAACTTGCTACCCTACACACACACACGCTACACACACACACATATAGACTGACATGGTCTCGTACACACCCACACCTATATATATATATATATATATATATATATATATATATATAACATATATATATATATACTATATATATATATATATATATATATTTATATATAACAATAATATAATGGATAATAATAGTTTATAGAATAATTACTGGAACAATCCTCAATAAATAAGAAGAAATGGTTTCAAAAATATTACGTTATCCTTAAATTAGAAATAGGAAATTCATAAATACATTTAAGGCGATTAACGTATATATATATATATATATATATATATACTAATATATTATATATATATATAACATATATATATATATATACTGCTATATATATATATATATATATATACTGTCAGAAAGACATACCATAAAACCGGTGAAATTACCGTGGCACAATCCGTTGAGTGACAGTCTACATGACCCTACAGGGCCGGGTTCGAGTCCCTCGTACGGAGTCATAGGTATAATTACTTAGGAGTAGTTACCCTCTTACAATGGGGGTACTGCCTGTGAGAGCAAACTTTAATTAAATAAAATAAAAATAAAAATATTATCATAGACCTTTGAATGAAGCAAAGGGTGACCTAGACCTTTCCAGTCTGCTTTACCCCATAATAATGTTATCATTAAACTTTGGAGAAGGAAGGTGGTTTAAATGAGTTAGAATCTCTTATCTGTTTGTATTCAAACCGGTGTGTTTTAATTAATCGGAATCGAAACCGAAGAATCGGTAATTTATATTAATTGAAATCGGGAATCGAATTCGGGTTTTTGAGTACTTTAGATGGAATTGCCGGTGAAATGACAAGAATGGAGGCGAGATTGTGATTGACTGGATGCGGAAGTTGTGTAACAAAGAATTTGTGGAGGATATAGTTTCGAAGGATTGGAGGAGAGCAGTAATTGTACCTTTAAATAAGGGTAAGGTAGATAAGGGGAACTGTAGGAACTATAGGGGAATTAATTTACTGAGTATTGTAGGGAAGACATATGCCGGTATTTTAGTTGAAAGAGTTAGTCGAGCGACTGAGGGGTTGATTGGTGAAGAACAAGGTGCATTTAAGAGTAGTAGAGGATGTGTAGATCAAATCTTCACATTGAAACAAATTTATTGGAAATATGATGAAGAGGAATTTAAATTGTATTTAAGTTTTATGGAATTACAACAGGGGTATGGGGGGATTAATAGGGAACCCCTGTGGCAATAGTTAATGACCTATGGCGTTGGTGGTAGGATTCTGAATGGAATCGAAAGTATGTATGTCGAAAGTGAAGAGTGAAAGAATAAATGGAGCTGAAAGTGAATAATTTAATATTAACAGTAGATTAAGACATGTATGTGTTATGTATCATTGGCTATTTAAATTGTATATGAAAGGGGTGATAAAATAATTAGAGGTAGGGGTGGTAAGGGAAGGTCTTAGACTGTTGGAGAATGGAAGAGATTGGAGGTACCCTGCTAATATTGTACGCAGATGATTTGGTTTTGTCTGGCGATTTGAAGAAAGTTTTAGAGGATTGGTAGAGGGGTTTGAAAGTAAATGTAGATGAGAGTAAGGTGATGGTAGTGAGTTAGATAGTAAGCAATTAGAAAAAGTATTCGAGTTTAAATATTTAGGCTAAATGCTGGATGCAAAGGGAATTAATGATGTAGAGTGTAGTAGAAAAGTTGTGAATAGTAGGAAGGTTGTTAGTGCAATTAAATCCTTGGTGAAAACAAAGGGACCAAGTCTTGAGAACGCTAGGGTTTTACTTGAGGATATGTTGTTACCGCTGTTAATGTATAGCTGTGAAACTATGATATGGAATAATAGGTATAGATATAAGGCACAATCTGCTCAAATGGACAATGTAAGGAGCATGTTAGGTGTGAGAATGATTGTTAAAATGAGATATGAACGTGTCAGGGAGTGTTGTGGTGTGAAGAATGGTGTAAATGGGAGAATAAAAGAGAGTGTATTAAGATGGTCTGGTGATATGAAAAGGATGGATGATAGTTGGTTGGTTAAGCGTATGCATAGTGGTGAATGTGCTGGAAATAGACCGGCTGAGAAACCGAAGGAAAAGTGGATTAAGTGAATAAAGGAATGTCTGAATGAAAGGAATGTGGATTTGGCAGAGGCGAGAAGAAAGGAGAGTAATTGGAGTGAATGACATGGCTTTGAGAGGGACTTGCCTAGAGGATAATACCACAGTGAGAGGTCCGTCGCAGTAGTGTGAAGTCTATAGGGATGATTTTTTTTACTGCGCTATCTCTCATCT
>JABUQX010141637.1:0-5000 GCA_015478945.1 Trachelipus rathkii
CAAGCGTACTTCGTTCAGTCGATTTGAGTGTTTAACGTTTCTAGCATTTATCATTGAAACGCTTTCGCGTTTTTCGTGCACCGCTTTAATGTATTATGTAATAATAATAAATAATAATAATAATAATAATAATAATAATAATAATAATAATAATAATAATAATAATAATGATAATGTAGAAAATTTAATAACCACATCTACGGAACATAAACACCAATATTCACATCAAACATCTTGCACCTTCCTAACTCATTTACCTACTAAATGAGGAACTTTACAGGTAACTTTATTTAAGACAAAACCCTTGTAATAAAGATAGTATCCTCCAAATTTGTTCCTATTTCGTGAAGCACTTGTATGTATATATATATATATATATATATATATATATATATATATATATAATATATATATATATATATATATAACTATATATATAACTATATATATATATATATATATAGGCCTATGTATGGAGCCAATCCCATTGTAATAATTAGAAAGAATATTTTATGAAATAATATTTTTTTACGCAAAAAATTGTTGGTGCCTAGTAATGTCGCAGTATGTATAATTGCACAGTCAGTAATTGCGTTTTCGGACTATCTTGTGTGTATCTGTACTTTTCGCGGGAAAGTTTCCGCTAGAAGCTTAAAATAAATTTAATGAAGCTACGTAGAGGTAGCAAAATTTATTTTTATTAATATCGCAAATATTTTAATTAGCAACGAATAGAAAATGTACTTACACGAATATGCAAAATATTTTTGTTATAAGGTTTTTAATTACCTTATATTTCAAAAATGCCATAAAAGACGATGTAAATTAAAGAGAATTTACAAACATTTGCCATTATAGAAACGCTCCTCCTTTCTAGATTTAGATGCGTAAACGTAAGCAAAGTGCTTCTTCGAAAGCACTATACTGCAATTTCGAAAACATATCCACCAATTTGCCAGATGTTCCTATCTATCCTGACTTGCTGTATGTTAATATATTAAAACTGTGTTAATAAAAATACAAACTTTTTCAATTTCTTCTATTACAACGAAAAATATTTTTGTTATCTACAAAGTAAGTATAAATAGATGTAGTTTTGTTATCAAATTGTAATTAAAAGTGTGATATCGTAGGGACGTCACCCAGCACTATTACGTCACTAAAGCGCAATCTATTTTTATTGTAAATGGTTAAAGTGTAAGTGTAACAGTATATTTAGTGTTAATTTAAGTTTAAAAATGAAAAACGAGATTTAAAAATGTTTTATAAGCTGTTCTTTGCAATATTTTTATACCATTTATAGGGTAAAATGGGAGTTTTAATCAGTGATAGCGCATTGGTGTGTACTGTTCCCAGTATGTTGGCATATTGAGCCAGCGCTCAACGGCTTGAGAAAGAAAATGACCCAAACTAGAGCTAGCAACACTGCAAAAGCAATAAATAGTAAGCCTAGTTAATTTAATACTTAGTAATATCTATGTAATTAATTATGTAAATACTTTATTTGGATTAGAAATTGTCAAGAAGTTATGGATTACTTTATAAATGTAAGATGAAAAGAAGATGGTGGTATGTATAAATTTGGCTGTATACTTAATTTTTTTTTCTTTTTAATCTTAGAGATACTTAATAAAAACTATCTTAATACAGCCTTCTGAGAAATGCCATAGTAGTGAAGGTACTAGTCCCAAAAATTGCGCAAAGGCTATATTAAATTAATAAACATTTAATGTAAAGGAATGGGTATTAATTACGTAATTATTTGAATTTTTGTCAATTTCATACATTTTAAGTTTAGCAGTTAAAAATAAAAATATAAAAATGATATTTATAAAAATCGTAATTAAAAGTATCGTTGTGTTGAAGATAAAAAAATCGAACTTATCCGTATAATCCACACATTTAAACATATGAAAATATTAGAGACGGTAGAAACCACGTGGGCCTATCGAGAGACTGTCCCGGTCAGCCGCAACCAACGTACTCGCCTGCGATCACGAAACGCCCTGAGGCTTGTCGAATTTCTGTAACCGAAAATCCGCCGGTGGCTTGGTCGAAAGTAATTATGTGCCCAAATACATCCCTGTACCTTAATAACTAAGTTATGGTCACGCAATGCAGTAGCTATAGCATTGCTAACTACTATAACTAAAAACCCAATAATTTGGCTTCGTCTAAATATGCTGTGTAGTACTTAGCCCATCCATATGCCTATCAAGCCCCTTTGTATTAAATGTTGCAATTGAGTCACGCTCAATATTACTCTAATAAATCATTTCCCAAAAATTTAACAGCCCCCTAATGCTGAATGTATACTTTCTTACATCGAGATGGCATGCTTTGTTCTTGGTATTTTCTTATTTATGCCCCTAGTCTCCCGTCCGTGCTCTACTATAAAGAATTTATTAGTCTCCGGTAGTATCAATAGATGTAAAAATTTTGTAGACTTATCATGTCCCCTCTGAAAATCGCCTTTCTGCAGAAAGGCATTCCTAACTCCTTCGGCCTCTCCTCATAGCTCTTACCCTCCAAGCCAGAAATCATCTTTGTTACTCTACGTTACTCTCTAGCATATCTAAGTCTTTCTTTAAGTAAGGAGCCAAACTTGTACACAATACTCTATTATTAGCCTAACCTTAAGCTATTAATATAGTTACTTATTATCCTTGCTCTTGTAAGTAGCGTGCGATTATTATTAGAACATTAGAAATTTTAAAGGGTATTGGGAATATGAAGACGGTAAAAAGGCCGTGGGCCTGTCAGGGAGCTTGCTGATCAAGCCCACTTCTTGAAACATGCTCATGCAAATCCAGAAACGCCTAGACTTGTCAATTGTTAATAACTAAATCAATTGAAGCTTAGTCAGAGAGCTATTGATATATAAGTATGATACCCAAACCATCTGTACATTAAATAACTAAGTTATGGTCACTCATATGCCATCTAGCAATAACTGCTATAACTTAAAAACCGTAATTTAGCTTCGTCAATATAATATATAATGTAGCCCATCCATCATGCAAATCTAACGGGTTTTCTTAAATGTTTGCAGTAAGTCACGCTCAGCTTGACCTCCTCTGACATGATATTGTAGAGGTGGGAAAGGTTGTATGAAAATGCATTTTAACATTTCTTGCATGTATGCTGTAATTTTCTTGTACCTGGTGTTTTAACGTTAAATGTGTGTACAGCCTTAGTTATGAAGAGGCCATTGAATCTCTATGTTATCAGTAAATGTAAATATTTTGTAGAAGACTGTATCATGTCCCCTCTGAGAAATAACCTTTCTACAGAAATCATTCTCATTGTTTCCATCTTCTCATACCTCACCTAGCTCATGCCCTCAGAGTCCAGACATCATGCCGCGTTGCTCCCACGTTACGCTCTCTCCCGCATTTCTAAGTCTTTCTTTAAATAAAGAGGCCCAAACTTGTACGCAATACTCTAATACTGACTGGCCTAACATTATACAGTTTACTTATTACTTCCCTTGCTCTGTAAACAACATTGATTTATTATGCCCAGCGTCTTATTAGCTTATTTCTAACAAACTATTGATTAGCGCAAATTACTGCACTTATAAATCCACTAAATCTTTCTTGATCCGCAGAGACTCAAGCCACTCCCATTCATAATAGTAGTTGAAACTTTTATTTGAGTGACCTGGGTGAAGACCTTGCGCTTTTGCTATTGAATTCATTTGCCATAATCACACACGAAAGTTTATCAAAATTTAGATCTTGTTCATCCTTCACTATTCAACTGGGGTGGCCGCACGGTATCGTCTGCGAGCTTGAAGCCTTGCATTAAGTCCCTGAATTCAGTCGTTTATGTAATATAGAGAACAATGGTAGCTGACACTGAGCCACATGGGGCCTCACTCTTCCACTGGCTTCCCATGATGATTTATTCCCATTTAGTTGTACCTTGCTGTTTTCTATTTCAATGACCACTCTTTAATCAGCCATGTACCACTCCCACCTATGCATTTGCAGTAACTCATCTGACCTTGTGTGGGAATAACTGTGGCTACAAATGTCACAAATATACAATATCAATTAACAAGAATTACATTCACAAACGTATTTATATAAATTTTAAAAGTTTGAATAACATGATAACCTGCCCTTTCTAAAACCATGCTGAAAGTCATACAATATCCTTGTTATCTTCTAAGTATTTCTCTATATGACCTTTAGTAACTTGAGCCTTTACAATAAAGTTAAACTAACTGGCCTGTAATTTCCAAAATCTTCCTTACTACTTCTTATAAATAGGCACAACATATGCTGTTTCCAGTCATCTGTGCCTCACCAAATGTTATGGTAAACGAAAATCAAATCTCAATTGCTGCAATGTAAACTACCCTCTTTCGAAATTCTGCCATATATGCCATCCAGACAGCTTTGCCAGATCAATGTAGTCTAATAGCGTTTAATATCTTTACATCAGAATTCAAAATTCTGCAAATCTATTTGATGCAAGTATTTAAAACTTAATACTCGGCAAATTATGATCAAGTATTTTTCCCCAGTAAACATTGAAGCAAAATAAGCATTAAGAAAATGTTATTAACTCCTTATCTAAGACTCACTAAATTTTCATCAATTTTAATTAGATCAGTTGTCCTATTCTTACTTTAAATTTATAAAAGCTGAAAAATTTCTTCGGTTCTTATTGCTATTCCTTGCTAAATTAATTTCTGCCTCTCTCTTTGCCTTTCTTATTGACTGGTCAAGCATTCATTTCTATTTTTTTCTATAATTTTCAATCATCTTCCCTAATACTACCCTTGAATATTTTAAAACATCTATTTTCCATTAATTTTCTCTCTTATCTATTCCACCAAACAGGTCTCTTTGCCACACTAATGGGTTTATCTTTAAAAATACTGACTGAAGATATTCATTAAAAAAATTTGTTTAAAAATGTTATGAAATAAAATAGTTTTGGTCTTTAAACTCTTTATCCCAGTCAGTTATATGAGTATGAAATTTGGT
>JABUQX010141637.1:10000-24902 GCA_015478945.1 Trachelipus rathkii
TGCCCACTAGTGAGATTGCAGAGACGAGCCCTGCTGCGAAGACAAAATGTTCAGGGTACAGTGCATTTGCATCTTTGATATTTGTTGAACTCTAAAAATAATAATGCTGGTAAATTTTGATAAACCCAATTATGTAACTTTTTTTCTTGATCTATGTTTTCTATTATTATTATTAATGTGTGTATTAAAAATATGTTAGTGGTACATTTAATACCCAGTTGAATTTTATTTTGCTCGAATAAATTAAAAATGTATTTGGCGCTTTTCTTATTATCAGTTATAGATTTACATAACGCGATTTAAAATAATTGGCTTTTTTTTTTCATTAAAGGGTTAAAATATTTAAGAATTTAATACTTTAATAAAAATATTATTTATTCAGTACTATAAATTTCATTATTCTTTCTTTCTCAAAATGCCAATTAAAATTACTGACTTTGAAATGAAACAATTGATTCCTTGGTCTTCATTAGAATTTGATCTTTATAACCCTTAAGTCCAGAAAGTGTTGAGTATAATTTGTACTTACTTTATTTGTATGAGGTGAAATCTATATGTATGTAATAGTAATATATAATAATAATAATAATAATAATATATGTAATATGTAATAATAATAATATATATATAATATATATATATATAATAATAATAATAATAATAATATAATAATATATATGTATATATATAATAATAATATATATATATATATATATATATAATAATAATATATATATATATATATATATATATATATATAATAATATATATATAATAATATATTAAATGTGAATTGAAAGTTGAGACATGAGAATGGAGTATGATAAAGACTTACTGTTTAAGGCCGTAGGGGCACTATCGTGTCCTAGAAAATTAAAAGTTGCCACACACTCGACCTATGGCTGCTTCCTCTCTTTCTGCTTAATGGCGATGTTGAGATTTGAATGATTTTGATAAAATGGAGAGGTGGATAAGCTTGAAAGCAAACAGGTGATTCTCATGCACAAGGACAAAATGCAGGATATGAAAAGTATGAAAGGGAGATTAGAGGATGCAGGGATGACATATGTAAGCATAAGCAATAAGCAAAATAAAATAATTACCTTATTTTTATTTTACCAAAATTAAAGGGAATGCAAGCTTTGTAAAGTTATTTAATTTAAGATAATGAAGAAGGGATAAGATAAATAGTAAAATGAGAGGTTTATTAAAGTGGGTATTCAAGTTGTTGCAAATCATTGTCATTATCATCCATGCATACTCTTAGCCATGAATAATTTTTTTTTTTTTTTGTGAACGATGGTGCTAGGTACATTCAGTAGGTACTTACGAAATAATTTTATTTTTAAGAGTTGTGTGCTTTTTATTTAAATCCCTGAGAATGACCTGCTTTCTAGAGAGTTTATGCACTAGAATGCAGAGAATTTATAATTTTTATGAAAAGCAGATTTTTTTAAATATTATTACATCATCGATTTTATGTTCATGTAGAATATGTAAAATATGTTTTTGAAATTAATTAAATAATGCTATTTTAAAACACCTTAATATGACCGCAATTGATGAATTTTAATTGTTAATTTTGATTTCCGGTTTATTAAGTTTACTAAAATAAGTGTCAGTTAAATTAAAATACACGCAAAGGGATTTCGGCTCTTTCCTTTCAAGTGTTTTATAAAAGTTTTTGGCTTTTTTAAGGAGTCTATCACTTCTCCTTGCTATTATTCAATCTTAGGCCCACACTTTCCCTTTTATGTGTAGTTTTTTTTTAGTAATTTTCTATTGAATTACAAAGAAAAGGAATTTTTATAAATTATTTTCAAAAGGTTTAAAATTGTTTTCTTTTGCAGGTAAGATAGGGAAAGATCCTAAAGTTTATAATAGAGGGTATGGAACCCTGGCTGGTTTTTGTGAAGTAGAGAATGAATTCCCTTGGCAGTTTTGATTATGAGGATTTTAGAGTCTCCTGACTAGTTTTGATGAATATGTAGAGAGAGGTCACTTGCCAGTTTTGAGATTTTGATGAGAAGGGTCTACCAGATCTTAATTTAGGAATTTAGAAGACAAGGTCTAGGCCCCAGTTTCAGTGAGTCAAAGACAAAGTCCCTACCCAGTCTTAAATTATAAGATTGAGAGATTTGGGGTGGGTTCACTGATTTTAGTTTTGAAGAATTGATAGAAGGAACAAGGTCCCAAACTGGTCTGATTTTGATAGAGGGAAAAGGGTCCCTGCCTAGTTCTAAGTTGAATGTATTGGGCCCCCTGACTAGTTTTAGTGAATAGCAAAGGGAAAGGTCCCTTACCCGTTTTTGAAAGCTTAGATAGAGGGAACAAGGTCCCTACCACGTTGACCTATAAATTATTACAATTTATTAGATATAAATGCTTTTAATTTAAATTTTATTTTAATATTTTACCATATAGTTCATTTAAGTTTGTTTACTATAATATATGACCTACCTCAAAACTTTGAGGCCATATATTTGATTATTTTGTAGAAAGTTGCTTATTGAGGACACTGTGGTCGGATACAAGTTGGATGAATTGATCTATAAAAATTAAAAAGGTTCTACTTACAAAACTTCGAATCCATTGGAAAGCAAAAACGTTTAAAAGAAAAATATGTGCTCCATTAAAATTTTATATTCAGATAGACATTATTCTCGGCCATTCAATATACTAATTCTTACCATCAATGGAGAAGTAATTTAATTAGAAAAATGCAGGGTGCATTAAAATACATAGAGATCCATTAGAGATTGCTGTAATAGGAAAGAAATACACATATAATCAGATAATTGATGCTAATTGGTGGTAAGGATTTAAAATCCTTACATTTACCTCCCCACTAGTCATTTGGAAAATGACTGGCGGTGTTGAAAGTGAGATGGAATCGAACGTTGGAAGAGTTGTAAAAAGATGGACATATAAGATATCCTCAAAGAGGTCACATGGAGAGGAACAAAACAAGTGCATAAGAAGAGAAAGAATGAGCAGAACTATGTTAAGTTGTTTCCCTTTCCATATGTGTTGTAGTGGCTGATGGAAAGCCAAAAAAATAATAAATCTAAGTGTAGTGTAAGTGATCTCTGGAGACCTTACAAGTCACAAGTATTTCCGTTCCTATGACGACGTTCCGGATGAACCTGTACTTGCAAGGGGTGTTAGTTTGTTTTTCTTTAGGGTTGTTGTTTTAGGGTTGTTTAAAAAAATGTGGATCATTTCAAGACAATATTTACAATATCCTCCCCACCAGATTCAATCATGGGGGAGAAATACTTTAAGTTTCCAGAGGAGTGTTCTTTGCAATTTACTCTGATGGATAATTTATTCTATTATTAGCCAAGAAAGTTATAACCTCTTCAGGCAATCTCCTCTGAGTTAACTTAAGATAAAAGTATCTATTTCTGCCCATCGTTACTATACAAAGCACATAGTGCAATTCTTTTGTTAATGTAGTACCAAAGTATGCATGCGGTTTCTTACCTAAAAATAATAGAATTCCCTTCATGGGAAAAAGATTTATGAAAGCTTTGATGGTATGAATGAATGGTGCTGCTACACTCATTTCAATCCCTCTCAATTTCTGCGAGATCTGGTCTCCATATTGGCCTGTCATTGGTAAATTATATTTACCGCAATTTTTAATTAGTTCATTTACTATTTTTATTCGTAAAGCTATATAGTTTTGTTTATGCCCGTATAGGCACTCAGATAAGCATTGATATAATGCATTCCACTCATCACATTCGGGATCATATAAAAATCCTTTCGGACACCCAGGGTCATAATTTTCAATATTTTGTGAGAATGCTGTAAATTTTTCAATATCAAATTTAGCCCATTCCGTTTCCAGTTCTTCAGGCTTTAGAATACATTCTACTGGGTTGTTAGATTCTTTCGGCACTGTAGGTGCATTAGTATCATACCTGTGAATAAGAATATCAGGACAGATTGAGACTGAAGAAGAATATACAGGTTTAAGAGATTCAGTAAAGTTAGGAGATATAGAAGATATAGAAAAACAGTTGATACTAGAAGATTTAGATGCGTTATTAAGATTAGAATTAAGAGAATCCGGAGGGATAGTAGAAGATGAAGTAAGTGGAAGGTCATGATTGACAAGTACAGTAGATTGAGAAGAGCTAGGATGAATAGATTTTGCAGAAGTAGAAGTAGTTGTAGATAAGGTAGATAGAGTACATATATTAGTAGTAGTAGGAATCATAGTAGTAGGAATAGTAGTAGTAGGTATAATAGTAGTAGTAGGAATAGTAGGTTTAGAAGTGATAATTATAGAGGAGGATATAGGATTAGGTTTACTTACATCTTCTTTTCTGTTGTTAAGGGTTGTATTTGTAGACTTTTTATAGCCTTGAATCATAGGCATGCTTTCAAATGTCAAGTTATTTTCAGTTAGTGGTGGTGGTATCTGTACCTTTTTCATTATACTTTCAATAGTAATTTGTTTTATAGACAACGGCTGATCCAATGGCTTTTCACCATCTGAATCACCTTGAGTTGTTCTAGGAGATTTATTTATCTCGATTTCTCGGGGTGGTTTTGACTCATTAGTCATTTCAACCTTGATAGATTTTACTTGTTTCTTTAATTGAAATTTCTCTTTATCCGGACAATTCATGCCGAGGTGGTTCTTTTTACAATAAGGACAAATAGGAATATTACTAAATATTTTACGTTTCGTATTTCTTTTTGGACAATCTGAAATTATATGGCCATGTTCTTGGCAATTTATACATTTGTTTTGTCTTGTATAGCACTGATCATATATATGACCACGTTTGCTGCAAAATTGACAATAAGGTCTTTTCGACACTTCCGGATATCATGTCCGGCTCTTTTACAGTAGTTGCAACAAATTATTGTGGGTTTAGACCACCATGATCTTTTTATTTGTTGCTTTTGTTGTGGTCTATAACCATAAGCTTTTGATGAAATATTACTTTGATAGATAGGAAAAGATTTATCTTTAGAAAAGGTTTGAGAACCTTGATACTTTTTATTAAGTTGAAAGTGACAAACATTTCCTATGAGACCCGGTTTATTCATTTTAGATTTTTGCATTAGATTTGAGGAATCTGAATATTCTGGAGAAGAATTAAAATACTGTTGTACCGGTTTCTCATTACAATGTGTGGGAGGAAGTTTGTCAAGTTGCGACACAAGTTTCGTTAGAGTCAATAAGATTGTCTGATTTTGTTCATAAATTGCTTTTAACCATTCAACAATTCCAATTGATGGTTGTAGTTGATGAGGATCATTTTGAAATTTAGGGTGGTTTGTAAGGGTTGTAAGAGAAGGACATTGGAGATCAGGCAATTGTGCCAATTTATTAAACAATAAAGTAGATTGTGAGGCTTGTTGTTGTAAGTTTTCCAGTAGAGATTTGTTAAGGTCAGTTGTATCAGTAGAGGTTTCAGTAGACATTGTTGAAGTAGGTATTCCGTTAGAGCGTAGAAGCTCAAATGCAAAATAATGAAAAGAGGTTTCGAAAAAGATAGAAAACCAAGAATGAGAAAACAGAAAGAAAAGGTAGCAGTCTAGTCGGTAGTGATAGCAACTACGCTCTGCTACCAATAAAATGATTTGAAAGTTGAGACATGAGAATGGAGTATGATAAAGACTTACTGTTTAAGGCCGTAGGGGCACTATCGTGTCCTAGAAAATTAAAAGTTGCCACACACTCGACCTATGGCTGCTTCCTCTCTTTCTGCTTAATGGCGATGTTGAGATTTGAATGATTTTGATAAAATGGAGAGGTGGATAAGCTTGAAAGCAAACAGGTGATGCTCATGCACAAGGACAAATGCAGGATATGAAAAATATGAAAAAGGAGATTAGAGGATGCAGGGATGACATATAGAAGCATAAGCAAGAAGCAAAATTAAATAATTACCTTATTTTTATTTTACCAAAATTTAAAGGGAATGCAAACTTTGTAAAGTTATTTAATTTAAGATGATTGAGAGAGGATAAGATAAATAGTAAAATGAGAGGTTTATTAAGTAGGTATTCAAGTTATTTACAAATCATGTCATTATCATCCATGCATACTCTTAGGGGCATAGATAATTTTTTTTTTGAGCAATGGTACTAGGTACATTCGGTACTTGCGGGAACAATTTTTTTTTTAGAGTTGTGTACTTTTTATGTAAATCCCTGCGGGAACATTTCTTTTTGAGGTTTATGCACTAGAAGTGAGGAGTTACAATTGCTTCAGAAGTGATACAAGATTGTAACACCTTACCAATAATTGATTAATGCCAAAATATAATCCATACCTGTGAATATAAAAAAATTAAATAATGCTATTTTAAGACACCTTTAATATGACACAATTGATAATTTTAATTGTTAATTTTAAATTAAGAGTTTTAAAGTAAGTTTACTAAAATAAGTGTCAGTTAAAATTAAGATACACACAAAGAGTCTCGGCTCTTTCACTGAATTGTTTAATAAGAAGTTTAACTTTTTAAAGAAGTCTATGCTTCAAATTTTTACTTGTATTCAATTTTAAAACTGCACTTTCACGTTATAATGTTTAATTTACTTTCAATTTTCAAAGAAGTCTATGCTTCATATTTTAAACTTTCAAAAACTATATTTTTTTTAGTTTATATTAATTTAAATCAAGAACACTTTTTCCTTTTACTGTTTAGTACTTGTTCTTAAAAACCACATATACTTTTATAAGCTATTTAAGGCAGTTTTTATAAAGTTTTTCTAATGTTAATTAGAGAAGGATAATTCCCTTGACTGTTTTTGTTTGAAAAGTTTTAGAGGGTCTCCTGACCCGGTTTTGAAATTGATAGATTTTGTAGAGGTTTGGGAATTAGGTCCCTACCTAGTCGACCTATAAATTATTATAATTTATTAGAAAGCTAAATCTTAAATTCAATTTTTATTTTAATTTTAATATTTTGCCATTTTATCATTTTAACCTTGTTTAATATTATATATGACCTACCTCAAAACTTTGAGGCCATATATTTGATTATTTTGTAGAGAAAGTTGCTCATAGAGGACACTGTGGTCGAATACAAGTTGGATGAATTGATCTAAAAAAAATTAAAAAGGTTCTACTTACAAAACTTCGAATCCATTGGAAAGCAAAAACGTTTAAAAGAAAAATATGTGCTCCATTAAAATTTTATATTCAGATAGACATTATTCTCGGCCATTCAATATACTAATTCTTACCATCAATGGAGAAGTAATTTAATTAGAAAAATGCAGGGTGGAATGCAAGGTGCATTAAAATACATAGAGATCCATTAGAGATTGCTGTAATAGGAAAGAAATAAACATATATAATCAGATAATTGATGGTAATTGATGGTAAGGATTTAAAATCCTTACAATATATATATATATATATATATATATATATATATATATATATATATATATATATATATATATATATATATGATATATATATATATATATATATATAAATATATATATATATATATATATATATATATATATATATAGCCTTTCTTTAGTATTTGTGCTTAAGAAACGTAAGAAATGCTCGAGTTGCGTTCGTTTTTGTCAAACTTACTGAAAAATCGCAAGAAATGCTCACCAAACATAATGAATTTAATTAATTCGTTAAAGGATTTAACTATTTCTCGTGCTTGCCAATTTAAGCACGTTCTTACGAAAAATGTAAACAAACAAGATGGCGGCTTGGTGTCTGAATTGGTGAATGTTTCATTCAATAAAATCAGCTTTAAATCTAATTTCTTCCAAATGGATAAACTCCATCACAAATAGTTGATCCATTATTTGTAATATAAATCATGTTATTTTTTTATTTCTGTTTATTCCAAAACCACGTGCTCCATCATAACAGCTGATTCCAATTGTTTAAACAAAATAAACCAAAACACAGAAAATGTGATCGTTTTTAAACACAGGGTTGCAATGAAATTTTAAATTTGAATTTCCTGACTATCCTAGCCCAAGTCGCAAATTTTCCCTGACCAAGCGTGTTCATTATTTTTGGCGTATAAAATATCTATTAATGCATTATTGCAGCCTATTTACTCAGTTCATACATTAAATTATTGAAAATTTAACTTTAAAAATTGTTCATCATCATGATGAATTTAAAAATATTTTTTTTTTAGTGTCGATCTATATACCTTCCCCATAGCCGTCCAAGGCACTTTTCAATAGTAAACAGTTTTATTTATACAAAAAGAAAAATAAATTTAAAAGCATTAATAGCCTAGGTGAATAACGTCCACTGCGATCACAATCACAAAAGTTCTAAATGGGAGATTTAGGTTAACTTTTTCTTCTCAAGCATCTGAATTTTTTTATTTTATAGTCTTCTTCTGTCAAAGCTTTGTTTTAACATCTTTCTCTGCTCTTCAAGTTTATTGATCTGTATGAATAATTTTCTTTTTTTTCTTTGAGATGTTCTTCATATCTCCTATGGGCAGCTCTTACATTTGTCAACATTTTTTTTGAGTGATAGGAACTTTATGAATACTTTCATGAAATCTTTAGCATTGTGCACTGTTCTTTGAGAAATCCAGACTATGTTCTTTCAGATTCTCTACTAAAATTGCTTTATTTACAGAAAACCGTCCTTCCACTGTCGCATTTCCATGGGAAAATATCAGTCCTAATTTAAAAATTTGCCACAATTCCGAATATTGATTCCCAGGTACTATAGAAGAAAAAAATTCATCAAGTCTCTTAGAAGGACAGTCACCATCCAAAAATATTTTGAATTTTAATTCAAGGGTAGAATGAGCTTCACTGCAAAGTAGAGTGTATTGTGCTTTTGCTTTATCAGCAACAGAATCTGTGATTCGGTTATTGGGTACAATGACTCTAGCAATAAAGCAAATCTGTTTCCCTTGTTCTGGCTGATGAAAAAATTATACTAGAATCCAATGATGAGAGCCCTTGGACAGGCTTGTACTTCAGAGGACATATTTCTAATATCTTTTCTGTCATTTTGATTAGCACAGTCTGGCATTCAAGTTTGAATTTTAGGATGTTACTTTCGAAGTGACTTCTTTGCGAAGTTTTTGTCTGAAATCCAAGATTAATACCTTTACATCACACAAATTTTCTTTTCCATGAAAAAATAATACAAAAAGCTTAGTTGTTGTGGCAGGCATTTTACTTAAAAAATCTTTCCATAATATTTAAGTACGAGACATTGTAAATCTGAACAGGAATGGAACAAGTGGGTCCTGACGTTTGGAACTTTCGTAAAAAATGATTCACGTTCAAAGGAAAGCATTTTAAAAAAAGCCAGTTTGCATTTAAAAAAAAAAAATTGGTTTGAACAGAAACATTTTGTAATGGTTTGGTGTTGAGAGATTTTTGGCTGTCAACTGCACAAAAATCCAAAATCACTTCGTCAAACCTCAAAAAAAAAAAAAAAAAAAAAAAAAAACCAAAAAAAAAAAAAAAAAAAAAAAAAAATAAAGTCAAAAGTCATACAGTCAAAAACACATCCATAAACCACTCCTTCAATCGGAAGTATGAACTTGGAACAACCTCTACGGACAGAATAGGAAGAATAGTAGGTAATAGTGAACTAAAAATAGAAAGAAACAGGATAGAAGTAGATTTATGGGATGTCGTTCCTCGCCCATCCTTTTCATTCATTTATCAAATACATCTCTCATTCCACAATTATACAGTAAGGAAAAAAATATATCAAAAATATGTAACTTGGTCCATGGATCATTCTTCATATGTTTTGAAATTTTAAAATTTCCCGGACTTTTTTGGAATTTTCCTGACTTTCAGCATATCTTAAAACGCTTCCCTGACCTTCCCTGACTGATTTTTTCCCTGACTTGAAAGTGAACCCTGAAACAGGAAATTACTACTAAAATTGTGTGAGCATTTCTTATCGAGTAAGCACAAATGACATGACAAAAGCAGCGGTCTAAATTAAAGCAAAGAAAATACAAAAATTCATTCTATCACAAACGCTTCGTATTATTACAATTTATGATTTAAAGGATATGGAACTAAAGAAATTAGTCCCATGTAAAGTAGTGGACTTGATACTTCTATTTGTGCAGGCCCACAAATGCTTTTTGCTTGGAACTAATTTTCTTTTATTTCTAGCTCTCCTTTGATCATAAATCTAGATCTAAGGTCCACATACTGGCCCTTTGTTATTTGTTCTGATTGGAGTTTTCCATGAAGAAATCCCCTTTCTCTGAAAATTTCTAGGTTTAGCCTTTTTCCCTTTAACGTTTTTGATAAATTCTTTATACATTTCTCGATAATATTTATCGCCATAAACTACTGCATATGATGTTCCTAAACTTCCTGTTTATGCTTAGCTTCCCTAACATTGGACCGTTTTTAAATTATCTTCACCTTCAGATTAGAAATATCTTAAACAAAAACTTTCCACAGTGCAAGTTTCTTATATCTTTTTTTAACCACCTAAATGGCAGTTTCTTTAAGAAAAAAAGCATCCCCATGAACTTGAGGTCACATCGTTTACAAATATAAATGTGCCGACTGTAACTTCGACTATGTAGGTCAAACTTTAGAAAACTAAAGATGCGAGCCTTCAAACACATGGACATTTCCTTTCGAACTAATCTCCCCATCTCTCAACCAGAGAATTTAGCTGTCAGAGATCGCTATGACCTCAATAGGCACCCTATATCTCTTCAAAAATTCTCCATTCTTCAAAATGCTTCTAAAGGTAAAGAACTTAAAAATTTGGATCTTTTTTTTATATAAAAACACTTGAAACCTACACTTAATATTCATAAGACTTCTTTGAGACTCCCTGTTTAGCTGGACTAATTACCTGAATTTCGTGCAAAAGCGAACACGATTTCTTACGAGGTTTACTTTTGTTTTGAAAACAATTGGAATCAGCTTTTGTGATTAAGCCCGTCGATTTCGGATTTAAAAAATAAATAAAATAAAATAACATGGTTTATATTACAAAAAAATTGATCAACTATTGTGATGGAGTTATCGATTTGGAAGAAATTGAATTTAAGCTGATTTTATTGAATGAAATATTCATCAATTCAAACAGGCCTACCACCCCGTCATTTTTTTGGTTTACACATTTTCGTAAGAACGTGCTAAATTCCGCAATCACAGGAAATACCAACCTTATAGAATTAAGGAAATTCCTTACGTTTGGTAAGCATTTTTTACGATTTTGCGGTTTAACAAAAATGAATGCAAACTCGAGCATTTCTTACGTTCGTAAGCACAAATAAAAATGAATACGCCTATATAAGCATACGGTAGGTCAGAAGATAGAGAAATTATCCAAAAAAATTGATAATATATATATAAAAAATATATATATATATATATATATATATATATATATATATATATATATATATATATATATATATATATATCTCGGCTATAAATACTATTTATATCTATATCTATATATATTAAATGCAAGGAATAAAAGAAGAAATTTGAAACTTTAATTTCTAGAAAAGGGTGAAACTACCCTTCTCGAGGAATTCGTCGATTCATTGAAATTTTTAATTCTCTTCGTCTGATAGCAATGTGCTGAAAACCTCTATCAAATCTAGCTTTCCATGAATGGGTTGATAAGCTCAAAACCTTTCAACTACCAGCACACACTCAAGTAAAGCAAGAGATAGTATGTGATATATATATATATATATATATATATATATATATATATATATATATATATATATATACTATACGCTCTACATATATATATATATATATATATATATATATATATATATATATATGCTCTCTCGAAATCAAGTTAAAAGCATAAAATGTGGTATCGGTTGAGGTATCGGCAAAATTTTGCGATACCGATACCGTACCGATACTACCCACTCACAAGGTACCGATACCGATACCGATACCTCAAAATCGACCGATACCACCGATACCGATACCATGGTATTGATTGCATCCTGTATTTATATTCATAATTATGTATATTATTATTTCTTGTATGCTTATAATCACATGCACTTTCTCCCATCCTACTAATGTATCTATCTTTAGGTAAAATAATTAGACTAGTCATTTACAGACATTATATATTCTGATTTTATGAAAGTGGACATTTTCCACCACAACCCATTTTTGTCTCTTGCTGTCAAGAGGAGTTACATATCTCTGGAAGTAAGTCTTCACAGTTTCCAATCTTGATGTTAGATGTGTAACCAGCAGCTCCATTGATTTATGAGTGCTAAACCCCTTTTTCTTCACAGACTTTTCTTCAATCAGCAGATCATCTTTTCATCTTTTAAGACCTTCTCAGTACCCTTGCTGAGGGATAATTCCCATAGGGTAAGCACTCATTTTAGCTTCAATATCATTCTTAATTAATTTTCACTCACTGTAATAACAGCATGGAGCTTCTCTATAATTGACTTGTCTACATTACAGGTGCTATTCTTGGACTACAGCTTTTGCTATTTTCGGGGCATTATCGCCTATTGCCAGTCTTGGGACCATTATTGCCAGTTTTGGGATTTTTCGCAGTAGTCTTGGGATACACAATACCTGTGATCACCACTATCATTGTGCCTTAGTGGCTGTCTTCTTTTGTACTTGACTTGTCACCAATTAACAGATCCAGTTGGACTCATCAGAAAGACAAGACTGCAAAACCAAGTTGAGTTACGGTTCATGTTTTGCATCTTACACACACAGACAAATTAACTCAATGTTCCATTATTATTTATATTCTATGTAAATAATATTTGGAAATTCGAACATACAGTTCCGTCTGTAATTACTCTTAATGCAGACCATGATTTTACAGGACCTTGTAAGGTCAGTTGTGTAAATAGCTTCCCTCCCTTAAAAGTTAGTTTTTAAATAAAACTAGAAAAGGAAGCATTTGTTTCTCCCCCTTCTACTCAGTTAACGTTTAATGATTACTTATTTACGGAGGGAGAGGAAGTTATTCAAATCAACGAAGTTGCTGATGAATAGTTTGCTGCCTAGATGTCTTATTAGTTCGTTCTGGTAAGAAACTTGTTTACCGTTAGAAAAAGCTTAGGCTAATTAACAAACTAACAGAACCGTAGAGCTACAGTGATAGTTATAGTATTAACTTACTAACTGATAGTATAGTTTTCTATTAACCTAATAACCGGTGGATTAGATCATTACCGTCCTTATTAGTATTTGAACGCAGTTGTAGTCATAGTATCAGATTTTAGTTCTGAGTTTAAGTGTGAATGTTTGGGGACTTTCTTTCTTCCGGGTTATTTCAGTTCGGAGCGCCATAACTTCCCTTGCGGGCTTCAGATTCACTGAGTGCTTCGTCACTCTCCCCAACAATGGGGAAGGAATTCAAAAAGAGGTGGCAGGAAACAAGGAAGCTTCCTGCAAACTGGTCTGGAGTTACGGATTGTGAAAAAAAACAGTTTTTTAATTTACATTTTGAAAAAAGCTACCGTTTTTAAAACAATGCTTTTTTTTTTTTTTTTTTAAATTACCTGTTTTTTTATGTATATTAAAGATCGTTTTAAATTATACAGTAAGTACCAATACCCCTTCTAGGCCTAAATATTGACTATTAATACGGATTTATATATATAGCTATACGGTATATATATATATATATACCTATATATATATATATATATATATATATATATATATATATATATATATATATATATATATATATATCTCTATATATATATATCACTCTCTCACTCTCTCATATATCTTTCTCTATATATATATGATCAAAAAGGATGGTATAACAGGTGGTTTGGGGTGTCAGGAGAAAAGAAATGAGAATGGTAGGAAGTGATTGATTTCTGTGAGGAGAGGTTTGTGTGTAATTGTACTTTCTTTAAACACAAAATGTCCATATAAATATACTAGAGTTTAATTGTGGGCCAGAAATGTGCTCGAAAAGTGAAAAGTACCAATTGATTTTTGTGTTGGTGAAGAAGAGTATTTGAATTATGTGTTGGATGTTAAATCTATGAGGAGTTTAGGGAATGGGATTATCGGATCATTACATTGTTCTATGTAAAATTAAGTTAGTAAGGGACTTGGGGATGGGAGAGGAAGGTGATACGGAAGGAAGCGGGTAAAATTAAGAGTGAAAAGTTTAGTGAACAAGGTAATAAGGATAAATATGTAAGAATATACGCAAATAATCAGTTGAATGAACAAGTTGAAACTGAGCAAATCTGGAAGTAATTGTTAGCAGTGCAAAGAAAGTATATTACTTATGCTAAAGTAAGAGTAAGAATGATAACATTGGTGAACAGAATGAAGAAGAGTGATGCTAAAGCGGTTAAAAAGTAAAAGAGAGTGTGGTTGAGATTGTACTAAAAGCAAATGATGAGTTTCAAAAGAAAAGATGCTTGGAATTATAATAAGGAGGAAAAAGGAATGCTAAAAATTGCATACATAAGAGGAAAAAAAAGGAGTAAATGAACAGTTTGGAAGGAGGATGAATGCAGACTTACAAGGGAATTCTTCTGAAAGGAAGAGTGAAGGTTAAGAATTAGAATAAGAGGAACGCTCAGAATAGTGAATAGGGATGGTGTTTTTGTACAACTAATGAAATGGATGTGAGTGGAGTGTGGAAAGAACACTTTGAAAATCCGTATAATATTGGCAGTACTGAAGAGGTGATAATGACTGTGTGTGGGTTTGATTGTATGCATGAAGGAATAGGCATTTTGGGAAGGAGTTATTAGCAAGGAGGAAATGGGTAGAGTAGAAGGGTTTGAAGAATGTTAAAAAATCTGCAGGTATAGATGAGAGTACTGGTGAAATGATCAAGTGGAGGCAAGATGGTGATTGATTAAGATTTGGAAGTTATGTAATAAAGCGTTTAATTCTTAGAAGGAGTGATAAAATGAAG
>JABUQX010141638.1:2500-20730 GCA_015478945.1 Trachelipus rathkii
CCCTCTGCTCTATTAATTATAGGTGAGGGCATATATTCTCACGGTCCATCCACGCAGATTCATGGGACGCGATGGTTCACTATGGTAGATCGTCGAAATAAGGGTTCATCTTACTTGGCCCAGAGTGGGCCACAACCGCTACCTCCTACAAAACTGCCATTCACTCACTGTGCATACACCTTTCTTCTCGCCTCGGCCAAACTCACATTTCTCCTCTTCAAACATTCGCGTTTACCGACTCAATCCACTTTTTCTTCGGTCTCCTAGCTGGTCGGTTCCCAACACTCGCCACAAACATCGCTTAACCAACCGACTACCATTCATCCCTTCCACATGACCAAACCATTACAACATACTTTCATTTATTCTCTGCATTTAACCCTTTTTGCTTCTTCTTTACCCACGACTCTACAACACACGGGTGACTCCTCATTTTTATCATTCTTCTCACACCTCTAAGATTTTGTCTATCTGAACACATTGAACTTTTGATCTATACTTCTTATTCCAGACCATAGTCGCACTACTATACAATAACACAGGTAACAACACTACCATGCAAGACCTAAGACTTAGTCCCTTGCATTCACCAACGATTTTAATTGCACCAGCACCTTCCAGCCATTCACAATGAACTTTCCTACTACACTCTGCATCATCCGTTCCCTTCTCATCAACATATATCTAATCATTTAAACTCAGACACTTGATTCAGCTATGCTCACCATCTAACATAACTTCACACTTTGGACTACAGCTCAAAACCCATACCTAACTCCCATCACGTTTGCTTTCAGAGCACCTCTGCTTACACACTCTTACTTAAATCTCTCTGCTGTCCTCAAGAGCTCTTCCAGATTCGCCACACAAGTAAATCTGTCACGCTATATGAATGGGTAGGGCACCCTTCCACTCATCAAATTTCTCATCATTGTCCTCTAACACCATTTCCTACCCTGCCATCCACACCTCGAATTCTTTCATACATAACTACATCCATATACAAATTGAATAACCAAGGAGACTTTGCACAGCTTCTGTCTCACTCTTTTAATCCTAAACCAATCACCAGTGACACCATTTATTCTTACGCCTCGCTATCGTCATACATACTTTTGATTCCTTCAGAAGCGCTCACCACCAACACCATATCACTAACACATGCCATAGAGCTTCCCATTAACCCTATCATACACCTGTTGCAAATCCATAAAATCTAGATACAATTTATTGCTTCTTTACTCCCTCATTCTCAATCATTTGTTTATATGTAAAGATTTGATCCACACATCCTCTATTACTCCTCTACACCTATCTATATATATATATATACATATATATATATATATACATATATATATATATAACCTTATATATATATATATATATATGTATATATGTACTATATATATATATATATATATATATATATATATATATATATATATATATATATATATATATATAATCTTATCTTCAACTTCCTCTTTTCCCCAAGACTGGTGGTAAGGTGCGTGACAAGCATCGGAAAAGAAAAGTAGTAGAAGAATATGTAACACAGAGTCGAAAAGCCCAGCCTTACCTTTGCCCCCTCTATACCTTTTGGTGAGAGCTCGTCGCAGTCAGAGAAAATCCACCCTAGAGCTTCACGGGTTCGCGCGCGACGGACCTCATTATGGCATATCGTCAGTGTAGGTATTTCCTGGCCCAGGTGGGCCACAACCATGCCCCTCACAAAAACCCGGCCATTCACTCCTATTATGCACCTTTATTCTCGCCTCTGCCAAACTCACATTTCTCTCCTTCAGACATTCCTTTACTGATTCAATCCACTTTTTCTTCGGTCTCCCAGCCGGTCGATTCCCAACACACTCACCACTATACATCCGCTTCACCAACCGACTGTCATTAATTCTTTCCACACATATGACCAAGCCATCAGCTTGTATCTTTCGCTTAAACTATCTCTCATTTACCTTTTTTTCACACTACATAACTCCCTCTTCAATACGTTCATTCCTCATTTATCAATTCTTTACACTAACACGCCCCTAAGATTGTCCATCTGAGCACATTGAACTTTAGATCTCTATACCTCTTATTCAGACCATAGTCTCACTATACATTACTACAGGTAACAACATACCCTCATGTAAGACCCTAGCGCACTCAAGACTCAATCCCTTTACATCCACCAACGATTTAATTGCCAGCCACCTTCCTGCTGTTCACCACAGCTTTCCAACTACACTCTGCATCATCCGTTTCCTTTCATCCAACATATATGCCTAAATATTTAAACTCAGACACTTGTTCAGCTGCTTTCACCATCCAACAAAACTTCCCACCGAGGACTATCATCACTCACAACCATAACCTAACTCTTATCTGCATTTCAAACCCCTTCTTTTGCACACCCTGCTAAATCTCTCTACCAATCCTCTTAAACTCTTCAGATTCACCACACAAACCAAATCATCCGCATATAATGTAGGTAGGAGCACCCTCCACTCGCCTCCATTCTCCATTATTCTAGCACTACCCTTTCCTGCCACCCCCATCTCTAATTCTTTCATAACTCCATCCATATACAAGTTGAATCAAAGGGACATAACACATCCCTGCCTCACTCCACTTCATTAATTTTAACCAATCACTTTTGACACCATTTATTCTTACACTTGCTTCACTTTGATTTGATTCAGAAGCCTACCACTAACACCATATATTACTGACACTGCCATAGAGCTTCCCTATTAATCCTATCATACGCCTGTTGCATATATATATATATATATATATATATATATCTATATAACCAACATATATACATATATACATATATATGCTTGCTAACTGCTGCTATATGTAACTGTGCTAGCAGTATATAGCCAACCTAATATATATAATGCTAGGTGTACGTAGGGAGAAAGCGCAGAGGGTATTGTGGAACAGTTTGGGGGAGGATGAAATCTGAGGATATACAAGGAAATAGGAAGCTCTTCTGGAAGGGAAGCGCGAAAGGTTAAGGAGAATGAGGGAGTCAGGGTCTGCTTAGAATAGCGAATAGGGATGGTTGCTTTTGTAACTGATGAAATATGGATGTGAGGGGGAGTGGAAAGAACACTTCGACAATCTGCACAATATTAACAGTAATGATGAGGTGTTAGTGGATGTGTGTGGTTTTTGATGGTACAAGAAAGAATAGGTATTTTTGGGGATGAGGTTATTAGTAAGGAGGAGGTAATGGGTAGGGTGGTTGAAGAATGGTAAATCTGCAGGTATAGATAAAATTACTGTTGGAGAGCGATCAGGCGCAGGAGGCGAGATGGTGATTGATTGGTTGGAAGTTGATGTAATAAAGATTATATGGAAGTATATGGTTCAGGATTGGGAGAAATGCCGTAAACTCAGATTGCTGTATATGGGTAAGGAAAAAAGGAACTGTAGAAATTATAAGAATAAGTTTATTGAGTTTAAACTGCAGGGAAGGTATATGCTTCAGATGTTTTGGTCGAAAAAGAGTGCATTAGTGACTGAAGGTTTGATTGGTGGGAAACAAAAGATTGCCGTTTGGGAGTGGTAGGGATGTACTATTGGATCAAGTCTTGCGTGAAACAAAAATGGTTGAGAAAATGAGAGGGAGAAGAAGAATAAGTGCTGACCCCAGGACACATGGATTCCCAGATCATGTTCAGGGTTCATCCAGGGAAGAACTATAGCGGGATGAAGCTGCAGTTGATCTGTGATGTTGTGATGGCAGCTCTGAATGGGAATCAAAAAGCCATCTTCATATTGCATTGGTGGCGTGTGTAGGCATAAATATTTGTCAATATTGATGATTAGGAGCCATGCGGAGTGCATTGCAGGGACCCGTGTTATATTTCTCTGCTGTTGAGCTCCATTTGTATATGAACAGGAATATGAAAAATTTAGTGGTCTTTAGCTATTGCATATTGGCCCGAGTGGAGGAGTGCCTGCAGCCATATGCGGATATGTTCGGTTCCCAATGGCGAAATCAAAGAGTTGAGAGAAATTGATCGAGGATTGGCAGGTCATCTGTGAAAAGAAGGGGGCAGCCTGAAAGCGTGGACGTGAAGTATGAGTCCTGTTGTGGTGAACACTTCCCGCCAGTGGTATGTTAAATGATGCGGCAGCTGAAATAATTGACGGTTGCCCCAAGCTGGCCCCAGGGAGTGCCTGACCCGGATGGCTTTGGACTGGCTCTGAGTGCGGTGCAAGAAGAAGGTGTGTATGTGGAAAAACTCCAGGAAGAATGGCTCGTCTATTTGTGGGTGGTAATGCAAAGACAGAGTGATGCAGTGTGCTTAGGGTGCTTGTGGGTATGTTGACCACTGTATGGTAGTGGACTATGATGCCGGACCTGCGCTATAGATTTCTAAGGATTCAATGTGTTCGATGGAATGATCTTAGGAGTGATGCCCCAGGTGTGTGAGAATTGATAAGAAAGAGATGAACGTATTAGAGTGGTGTGATTTGTGCAAGAAAGAACAAGCGAGAAGACTCACGAGTATGAAGGCATGTTGAGATGTTTGTTTATAATGTGAAGACTGACAACAGGCGGTTGAAAGCCCAGCGGGCCACCAGTGAAGCGGTGTTGAGGCTGCATTTCAGCTGAGACGAAGAAGAAAAGTGGATTCCCGAGCATCGAGCAGGCTGAATGTCTGAAATGTGTGGGTTTGAAGAAGGCATAAGGAATCGACCGGAGAGAATGGCGCGAAGGCCAGTGAGAGCATGGTTATTGGCCCACCTGGTGAACGCCCGTATTTCATAGTGAGGGTCCCGTCACGATCCCCTGATGCCCCAGGGTGGTTTCTGTCTGGGCAGGCCTCACTGTATTAATCAGTGTTTACCCAGAAGGAGGCCCGGAAGGCACTCTTTCGATCATGTTCTCCACGCTCTTCCGATCTGCAGCACCTTGCCCTAATCTTGGAGACAGGGTGAGAGAGAAGGAAAGATATGCTAATATATATATAGCATATATATATATAATATTATCTATATATATATATATATATATATATATATATATATATATATATATATATATATATATATACTCTCTTTCTTTCTCTCTCGCTCTCTCTCTCATATATATACTAACCTCACATATATATACTATATATATATATATAATCAACACATCGCACCACCTTTGGTTAGGGCGAGATGCGCAACTTTGCATACACTGGAAAACAGAAAAGTAGTGAATATGCAGGCATGAAATCTAAAGAAAAGCCATCCCTCTCTTGTCATACGGTAGAACTCGTGAGGTCAGAAAAAGACTAAGCACGAGGGCTTCACGAGAGTGTGACTGGACTCTCACTTTCTAATGGTATCTCTAGATCAATGTCTTGCAGGGTTCAACGTTTTCGGACCAGGTGTCCCACAAGCCATACCACCTCACAAAAACTCCACCTATTCACCTTTCTTCCTCGCACCACCGGCTTTCACGTTTTCACTTTACGATGATCCACTTCCAGCCGGTCGTTCAACACTCTCCCTTTACGCCATCTGCTTAACAAACCTGCGACCATTACGAAGGCTGTCCTTCCAAATGACCAAACCGCTAAAACCATGCTCCTCATTGCGCCTTTTTCCGCCACACAAAAGAACTTCCCTAGCGTGCGTTCATTCTCATTTTTATCCTGCAAGTCTTTTTACACTATGCTTCATCAATGCCAGGATGATCTATACTTACCGAACCATGCCTTAGTTTCACTACTATAGTTATTACACAGGTAACAATACTAACCTCGCCTATAAAGAACCTAGCGGGTTCAAGATATCCTTTTACACCAAGAATTTCATTGCACCATTCACAACTTTTTCTACAACAAACTGAATCATCAGTTCCCTTTTTCATCAAGCTTATATCTAAATATTTAAACTCGGAAACTTGTTTCCAGCGTCCTTTCACCATCTACTAACATGACTTCACCGTGGACTATCACTCTCTACATGACTTTCACACCCTTGGACTCTCCTCATTCTCTACCATAACAATCTCCAACCCACATCTCATATTCCACTTTCAAACCTCATTTTGCACATAACTTGCCCAACCCTCTTGATCTCTTCAAACTCTCTCCCCCCGATTCGTCATGCAAAACTAATTATCCGCGTACAATAAACAGGGCACCCTCACTCTCTTTTCATTCTAACTAACAACACCTTCCAATGCCACCCCTAACCCAAATTCTTTCATAACCCCATCCATATTAAAATTAAATAATCAAGAAGACATAACACATCCTTGCCTCACTCTGCTATTAATATTAAACCAATCGCTCTCAACTCTATTTATTCTGACACACTCTTTACGCTATACATACATAATTTTGATTCCATTCCGAAGCCTACCACCAACACCTGCCACAGAATTTCCCTATTTAACCTGTCATACGCCTGTTGCAAGTCCATAAAACTTAAATACAAATTATTCTTCTCTCTCATTTTTTTCAATGTAAAAATTTGATCTACACATCCTCTACCACTTCAAAATGCACCTTGTTATTCGTCAATCAGTCCCTCGACGTACTCTTTCAACCACATCACTCAATAACCAAATTCCTTATACTTCCTACAGTTCACCTTATAATTCTTATCTTTATATAAGGCCTTAAGGATAATATATATATATATATATATATATATATATATATATATATAATTATATAGCATACTGCTGCTATGCTGCTCTTATATACATAACCTTATATATAGCATAACTTAACTTATGTATATTATGTAGCCTTATGCATCACCGCTATATATATATATTTACTCTGCATACTATATATGCTGCTGCTATAATGTGTTCCTTGCTTTCTCATAGCTTTGGGAGTAGGTGCTCAAACATGCACCGAAAATTGAGAGTAAAATTTTATCATAATTTTTGGAAATAAAAATGGAAATACAGACAAAACGGTACTCTTGATGACTGTTTTGAACTGCAAGGTAGTTTTTTAAATAAAAAATTTTCCGTTGAGCGATGAAATCCTGGAGACGGCTTGGAATTTCAAATTTGTCATCTGTATTGCAGCAAAAGTTGTCAGGTTGCTCCCTCTGTAAGCGAAGGAAAATAATAAAATTACTAAAGATAATCTTCATACACTGAAACAATTGTAATTCAGAAGGTACAGCGAAAACGGCAAAAATATAAATCAATTTAAAGAACAAATGTGAACAATACAATACCTTTTTTGTTTAAAAGCAAAACTACTTCTCACTCTCAGCTTTAGGAGGTCCTTAATTTTTTCACCCACGTATCTGTTGATCATCTTAAGTTCAAGTTGTATAGGGTAATGCGCGAAGTCTAATTGTTCCAGTCTCATCAATAACGCATCTAGTTAAGAGCAATAAGTTCAATTTAGTATAATTCTGCATTACTACTACTAAAAGAACAAATTTATATATGTTTACCTAATATATATATATATATATATATATATATATATATATATATATATATATATATATATATATATATATATATATATATATATATATATATATATATATATATATATATATATATATATATATATATATATATATATATATATATATATATATATATATATATATATATATATATATGAGGGGGTATGGTTGTGGGCTTTGCCCAGGGTATGAACCCCACATTGACGAGATACCACAGTGAGGGTCCGTCGCGGTCTTGTAAAGCATCATGGTGGATTTTTATGATTGGGAAGATTTTTCACTGGACTTCGACTTGCGTCATGTTCTTCTACTATTCTGTTCTGGTGTATGCTACACACCTCACTCCCAATCTGAGAATAGGATTATTATAATATATATATATATACTAAGAATATCATAACATTAATTATGTAGTTCAATGTTAGATAAAGTTAAATGACGGGGGCATGGATGGAGAGGAAAGAGATAGGGAAGGAAATGGGAAGAATTAAAAGTGAGAAGCTAAGTGAACAAAGTTATTAAGAAAAACATTTCAGAGCACCTGCAAATAAGTCAGTTGAATGTGAACTAGATGAAACTAAACAAATCTAAAGGCAAATGAAGGAAGACTTTGTTAGTAGTGCAAGAGAAGTATGTGGATGTGCTAAAGTGGGAAGTAAGAATGCTAATAGTGAGTGGTGAAATGAAAAGGTGTTGCAAGCAGTTAAAAGTAAAAAAAAGAGGCGTGGTTGAATGTGGTAAAATACAATGATGAGATCTCAAAAGAAAGGTGTACAGAAATATATGAGGAGGAAAAAAAACAAAGTTGCATAGGTTGGAGAAAAAAAAAGTTAAATAAGAGTTTTGAAGAAGGATGAATGAGGATTTACAAGGTGATAGGAAGCTGTTCTGGAAGGAAGTACGAAAGGTTAAGAGATGAACAATCTTAGAACAATTAATAAAATGTGGAATGAACGTGTTAGGGAGTTGTGTAGTGTGAAGAAAGGCGCAAATGAGAGAATAAACGAAAGTATATTAAAATTGTTTGGTCAAATGGAAAGCATGGATTATTGACGGTTGTACAAACAGATGTATAGTGGTGAGGGTACTGGGAATCTACCGGCTTGTGGACCGAAAAAAATATGTGGATCAAGTCAGTAAAGGAAAAGAATGCGAGTTTGGTAGAGGCAAGAAGTAGGGTGTGCATAATACGAGTAAATGGTGGTCTTCTGTGAGGAGGCATGATTGTGGGTCTGGCCCAAGTTATGAACCCTACATTGAAGAGATACCACAGTCTGTTGCGGCCGTGTGAAGCCCTAGGGTGGGTTTCTTTTGACAGCGACGACTCTCACTTAGAGTATGGAGGAGGGATAGTAAGGGGGTTCTTTCTTTTCGACTTGCGTCATATTCTTCTACTACTTTTCTGTTTCCAGTGCATGCTACGCACCTTACCCCCAGTCTTGGGGAGAGAAGGTGGGTGATGATAATGATGATTATATATATATATATATATATATATATATATATATATATATATATATATATATATATATATATATATATATATATATATATATATATATATATACACATATATATATATATAGTAAAAGTTACTTAACGGCTACACGGAACGGGAGGTTGGATCAAAAAAAAAATCACAGGTAGCCTCTATAATTACATAAATAGATGTTCTGAGGGTGAAATGAATTTTTCCTGACAGGCTGACAGGCTTTCCTCAGCAAAGCTCATTTGGCCCCTAGAACATGGAGGAAAAATTCATTTTTTTATCCGACCTCCCGTTCCATGTGGCCGTTAAGTAACTTTGTCATATATATATATATATATATATATATATATATATATATATATATATATATATATATATATATATATATATATATATATATATATTATATGCTATATATATATATATATATTAGGGATGTACCGATAGTATCGGTATCGGTATCGGTATCGGTAGTATCGGCCATTTTTGATGGTATCGGTATCGGTATCGGTATCGGTTAAAATGGCCGATACTTAGCCGATACTTCTTACTTTTTGGGTGAAAAATTATGAGAAACTTTTAGATTCAATAATAAATCTTTTTCGATATAGATAGCTAGTACCAAGTTATGTTTTTTTTCTCGATTTCCTTTTTAACTTAGATTTTTAGCGTTTCTCCAACTTGGTCTTTAGCGTAAAATTTACCTATTTGGACAGCCATTATTATAATTTATACAGATTTATCTACTTTTTTAGTTGATCAATAGTATTTTTTTTTTGTATGCAATTTCGTGAGAGCGTGTGAGTGCGTGAGTGTTTTTAAACTTTCTGGATTATTCATATTTTAGATATTTGCTGTAAATAGGGTTTATCGTTTTAAAATTTAGGTTTTAGCGTACAAATAAATTTTCCTCATTTCTCCTTTGGTTTTTGTCTATTTGTTTCTGTCTGTTTTTTTTTGTGATTGCGTGTGCGTGTGCGTGTGCGTGTATGATAGCAGATTTGCACAGGCGTGGCTTTCTTTTGACTTTACCAACATCAATAGCTTGCACTCTAACTCTGCATCCATGGAATACTACCTCTCTAACTCTAAACCTAATTTTATGCTCTTGTCTGAGACCCAGATGGCTAAGAATTCATCCTTCAACTCGTTTAATATATCCAACTATAACTTATTTTATAATTTCCGTTTGAAGGGTGGAGTATGTGCCTATGTAAATATAAACATTCCTATAACACGTCTCGAGAATCTCGAATCTCCTAACTTCGATGTTCTGTGGCTTAAAATCTTTCTTCCTTCTACTACAATATTCTTATGCTTCTGCTACTGTTCTCCTAACAGAACAGATTTTCATGCCTTTTTTGATTACCTTACTACTTCTCACGAGACTGTTATATCTTCTCATCCAAATACTGAGGTCCTCTATTTAGGGGATTTCAATGTACACAAAACTGGAATTTTTGGGTTCCTCTCGTACAGTTTGGTTGGGAGGAAGCCAGATCATTCAGTATTCTCAACGATCTGGAGCAACTGATTAAATAACCTACACACATTCCGGATCATTAACAAGATGTTGAACACACTTGACCTATGTTTCACCACACTTCTCTCTATAAATACACCACCTTCGCTCCTATCGGTAAATCTGACCACAACCTTATATCACTTAATTTTAATACTTTCTCTCCAACATCTCCATCCTGCCCTATGCGGTTTTTCTGGCACTTTGATCGGGCCGATTGGGGGGCATTGCGTTGCTTCTACGCTAACTATAATTGAAGTGACTGCTTTGACTCTTAAGACGCTTCAGATTCTGCCGATAAAGTGGGAACTGTAATTGTTAATGGGATGAGCAGGTTCATTCTTTCTTGGACTAAATCTTTTTCTCCTCAAAATCCATGGTTCGATCGTGCTTGTTCCCTGGCCATTCAGGCTAGAGACAATGCTTATAGGGTGTGGAAAAATTCTCGTTCTCCTATCACTCTTGCCAATTTTCATTCAGCTAGAAATCATTGCAGGGATACTCTTCGACGAGCAAAGCGGACTTTCATTAAAGGAAAATGCGCTGACCTCCTTGGTTCTCCTACTGACAAATCTCTCTGGCCTCTTGCCAAAAACATCTCTAACAACTTCTGTAAATCATCCGTTCCTCCTCTTATTCGCTCTGATGATTCTGTTGTTAATACTCCAACTGAAAAGGCCAATCATCTCTTTGGCCTCCTATTTTCCTCTAATTCAGCCCTGGACGATTCTGGTATTCCTCTTCCTCCTTCTCCTCTCAGGTGTCCTATGCCTTTACCTGTCATTTCATTTGATCGGGTGCATGAGCTCCTGAAATCTGTGAACGTTAGGAAGGCGGGTGGCCCGGATGGCATTCCTCTCCGAGTTTTGAGGAAGTGTGCTTCCGTGCTGACCCCACCCCTCGTTCAACTATATTCTCTATGCCTCAATACTAGCACTTTCCCTCAGTGTTGGAAGCGCGCATATGTCCAACCTATTCCGAAAAAAATGATGCTGCTCTGATCCTTCTAACTATCGCCCTATAGCTCTCACTTGTATTCTTTCTAAGATCTTTGAAACCCTTCTCAACTCTCACTTCTTAGATCATCTGGAATCTCTTTTCCTTCTTTCTGATTACCAGCTTACGGCTTTCGGTGCTCGAGATCTACTGGCGATATACTTTCCTATTTAACAGATTTATGGTTTTCCGCCCTTAGGAACTACGGGAAGACTTGTGTGGTGGCGCTTGACATATCCAAAGCATTTGACCGGGTATGGCACGCGTCACTGCTCTCCAAGCTCCCCTCCTTTGGGTTTCCTTCTTCTCTTTGCTTATGTCTAGCTTTCTTTCAAATCGCTCAATGTTGGCTGTTGTTGATGGGGCGACTTCTTCTTTTTCTGTCAATAGTGGTGTTCCTCAGGGTTCTGTTTTATTTCCTACTTTATTCCTGCTTTTCATCAATGATCTTCTCACCTGCGCATCTAACCTCAACCCATATGCTGATGACTCGACCCTTCACTCTTCAACTCATATCAATTCTGCTCCTTCTTTTACTTCTAGAATTGCATCTCGTTTTAATCTTTCCGATTCTATTCTCGCTGATCTGGATAGAATTTCAGGGTTGGGTCGTCTCAAGCTTGTGAAATTTAATTCTTTAAAAACCCAACTTCTACAAATCTCTCTCTCTAAGACACTTAACTTTTCTATCTCTTTCGACGGTTCTCTCGTCTCTCCTGTTGACAATATAAACATCCTTGGCCTTAACATAAACAAAAAAAATGTTTTGAAAACCTCAAATCACAGTGGTTGCTAGGGCGGCCTCAAAGAAACTGGGAGTTCTGTTTAGAGTGCGAGACTTTTTTCTTCTCAGTTACTCCACCTATACAATGGTGTCAACCCGCCCTTGTAGCTGGAGAACTGCTCTCACTATCTGTGTGG
This sequence comes from Trachelipus rathkii, assembly GCA_015478945.1. Classification (NCBI taxonomy): domain Eukaryota; kingdom Metazoa; phylum Arthropoda; class Malacostraca; order Isopoda; family Trachelipodidae; genus Trachelipus; species Trachelipus rathkii. Next base: position 14,896 of record JABUQX010141638.1, read on the forward strand.
GGGGAGGGCTCTGGTTTCATCCGGCTTTTGGATAGGGTCGAGTCAAAGGCCAAAAGACTTATAAACTGTCCTGTACTTTCTAGTTCACTTGACCCTTTATATTTGCGGCAAGATGTTGGTGCTTTATCCCTTTTCTATAGGTACTAGTGCTCGAGGGAACTATCCACTCGCGTACCACCACCTTTACGACGCCCTCGTAGCACAAGTGGTGCTGTGTCGGCACATGAGTTTTGTGTTGATGTTAGTAACTCCAGACTGGTTCGCTGCGGTGCTTCTTTCTTTCTTTCCTGCCACCTCTGTTCTGTGGAATTCTCTTCCATCATCTGTGTTTCCTACTCAATTTAATTTCCCTTACTTTAAAGCCTGCGTCTGTGCTCATCTGCGTAATTTGCGTTAGATGGATTTTTGAGGCGTTCAACACCCACTCCTTGAATAGGGTTCTGCCCGTGAGCGGCGGTGACAACTGTAAAAAATAAATAAATAAAAGGTTCTAATAAGGAATTCCTTAAGCTAGCTGAAACCCCACAAGAATGGCACCTCCGACGGTGAACCACTTCTAGAATGCATTAAAATAGCATAACCGAGGAGCTTGCTCGCTTGGCAAAAAAAAAAAAAAAAAAAAAAAAAAAGAGAGACAGAGAAGGAGGAAGCCGCCTTATCTGCAACCCCTAGCAACACTGAAAGTGAAGATGGGGGCTTTTCAGCAAATAAACCTACTAAAGATGAGGATTTGGATATATTTAGACTTTGATAAGTCCATGGCCGAAATTGCACTGGCATATCATTCACCTTCAAAGAAATTACACCAGGGAACCTCATCGTAAAAACTGAAGAGACAGTCATCAAGGAGCAAAGATAATTCAAATTTGCAGTCTGTGAAAGAGGAGATGAGGCTCTACGAAAACATGAGATGCTGCCTACAGAAGAAAATCCTTTCATGCGGTGGCATGAAAATGGGCCAAGGTTTTCATTATTATCAGTGCTTGCAGGCAAATAATTATCAACACCTCCTTCATCAGTCGAGAGAGAGCGTATTTATAGTGTAGGTTAGGTAGGAATGTAAACACCCCAAAAATTAAGTCTCTCGCCAGATACTAGTGAAAGCTTAATGTTTTTGCATCACAATTTGTGAATTTTTTGAATTTGAGTATTGAATGATATCTATCTTAAAGGAGTATTTTATTATGTCATGTTTGAGTAATAGCGTTTTTTTATTTTAACTTTTCGGCTGATTAATTGGTCTCTTCTTTCATTATTTTTATTCTTTATATTGTAGCTAGTTAAAGAATCTTCTTGTAAATTGTAATCATGTTAAAACATAAAAGCTATTAGCTAAACTTTGTTAATACCTAGAAAAGGGAAATGGAATATTTTTAAATAAACACAAACATAAAAAAGTTATTAATATTATATTTGCAATTATTATTCCTTAAAGGTACTATTTTAATTTATAAAATAAATATGCTTGGGCACAACCAAATATGAAATATAAATGACTAAGTATTGTTTGTACAGGGAATGCAATCTTGAGTTGCCTAGCAGTGCACAAATGTTCTATCTTATTACTGTGTATTTATTATATTAATTAAAGTATCGGTATCGGTATCGGTATCGGTATCGGCATCTAAAAAAATAAAGTATTGGTATCGGTATCGGCCTCTTTTCTGATATCGGTACATCCTAATATGTATATATATATATATATATATATATATATATATATATATATATATATATATATATATATATATATATATATATATATATATATATATATATATATATATATATATATATATATATATATATATATATATATATATATATATATATATGAAACTAAAGAAGTTACCCACATGATTTATCTGGACCATAAAGAAAAATATATATATATATATATATATATATATATATATATATATATATATATATATATATATATATATATATATATATATATATATATATATATATATATATATATATATATATATATACAAATATTTGTACATAAAGATATTTATATATATATATATATATAAATATATATATATATATATATATAGTTTAGATTAGGGGACACATGTATCTGAAAAACTATGATATCTACTGTACATAAAAACTGAATATATATTTTTGAAATCAGCGAAAACATTTTAATGCAGGAAAACGAAGAGAGAAATAAGATAAAAAAGGTCGCGAGAGAAAACAGGAATGATTAAGAAAGAGAGGGAAACAAAAAGAGGTTCCCCGAATTTGGAGACATGATCCCCCCCAATATTAGGCTAATGACTTTGTCTTGAAAATCAAGCAGAATGAGATGCAAAGTCAAATTATATTTAATTTCTTAGGGTAAATGCATGGCACACAAGGGTAATCTACGGGGGGCTGGTGATAATTTTTAAAGTATAGCTATAAAGTATTTTTTAAGTTAATAATCTTAAAAATTAAAAATCATGATTTTTAAAGTTAACCTTAAAATAATGATATAAAAACATTTTTTTTATGAAACAAAGTTTAATTCAACGTAAGATGTTAAATTGTTTTTTGTAGTTATTTATTAAATTTAATAATTATTAAAAAAAAAAATTATTTCCTGCATTAAAATGTTCGGTGAATTCAAATATATATTCAGTTTTTATGTAGGTATAGCAGACTTGCGATACAGGGGCCCCTAATCTAAACGCTGGCATATATATATATACATATATAGGAACTTGTCCTTTAAATGGTAGTTAACCGATATATATCGAAAGAACGATGTAATCAATTTTTGATTATTTCAAGGCATTAGAGCGTCAGAGTTGCAAAAACTTTTTAACTAAAATACCCAAGATTAAATTGCAAAGATGGAAAGAGTCAGGGTCTCTCGGCCTCAGCGAGACGACGGGACGTGATGCAACACTCTATCACATCGTCGGCGAGCCCATAAAAGAAGAAATATATATATATTTTCCGAGCATGAAAAAAAGCAGCTTTTGGCAACTCTTGCTCCTTCTATTGGAGTTTTAGCGTGACACTGCAGGGTTCCAAGCATTCGGCTTGATTTTCCGATATCATGTCTTTTTATGTAACATCCTTTTAAAATTAGCGCATATATATATATATATATATATATATATATATATATAGATCTAGATAGGGATATATATATATATATATATATATATCTATATATATATATATATATATATATATATATATAGACCTGTTATGTTTACGACTCCGTCAGTTTCAATATTTTTTGTTGTTTTTTGCAAATACGTTGGTAATGTTTGATGTATGACTCAGTTTAAATTGTTTTAAACCTGTTTCCAAGATATTTATTACATGTTACGTTTAACGACTTCGTCAGTTTTAATTTTTTTTTTGGCAAAGGAATACCCAAGGGTAAACCGCAAAAATGGCAGGTGAAAAGGATCTATACCAGCCTTCAAGGTGACAGAAGGGTGAGGACTATTTCCCCCCCTCAGGGAGGGTCTCGGAACCCCACTCTTTAATTATTTAGGTGTAATGGGGGACCTCCGCCCCCTCCAGACATAGAAACGTACCCCCTCTGTCCCCCGTCGGCTCGGGAGCCCCCTAATTTTTTTATTTTTTATTTTTTGTTTTGTAATAAGCCTTATACTGATTTAAATATGTAATTGGTTTTTCTATAAGTGTCGTACTTTTCGATATATATATATATATATATAAATATATATATATATATATATATATATATATATATATATATATATATATATATATATATATATATATATATATATATATATATATATATATATATATATATATTACTATAAATATATATATAATTTCTTTTTTGTAATAAGCTTTATATATCTTTGATTCCAAATATGTAATTGGTTTTTCTTTAAGTGTCAACTTTTCCAAGATATTTCATTTTTTTAAAAAAATTTTGATATAACTTATATTTTAAAAATTATTTAAAATATTTCGAACTTTTTAATCATGTCCGTCACTACTTAGAAATTCATTGTTAGTATCATATACTAGCAATATGCTAAAAAAAAAAAAAAACAAAACTGAAGGAGTCGTAAAACAACAGGGGCTATATATATATATATATATATATATATATATATATATATATATATATATATAGAGATATATAAACATATATATCTATACTCTTATATATCTATAATATATGTATATATACTCTCTATATATAGGTCCTATTCTGTTTTACGACTCCGTCAATTCTCTTTGTTTTTAATGTTGCTACATACATTACTGCTAACAATCATTCAGTGTTAACAGACATGATTAAGTTCAAATCAATACAAATATTTTCATCTAGCTATGTTAATATTTTTAAAAAATGAAAATATCTCGAAAATACCACATACAGAAAAATAATTATATTTGGAGATCAACGTATAAAACTTATTATAAAATATATATATATATATATATATATATATATATATATATATATATATATATATATATATATATATATATATATATATATATATATATATATAAAATAAAATTTTCGTCTGAGCTTCGATATTCGATATATCGAACTATATAGATATAATATCTATATATATATATATATATATATATATATATATATATATATATATATATATATATATATATATATATATCTATATATATATATACTATATATATATAACAAAATAATATATATATATATATGTATATATATATATGAGTTAGTGTCTAAAGCTGATCATGTAACTAGAGAACAACAGCACCTACAGTAAGGCATACACATTGTTGCATATGCATGGCACAGAAAAAAAAGACTTTGACCGCAAAAAAATAGGGCGCCCGAGTGTTAGGGGTGTTTAAAACTAACGAATACCCTAGCCGATATCAGATGTCGGGGTCGGTCTCTCGGCCTCTAGGTGGACTACAGGGACTAATCCCCCTCCGGGGATGGTCTCGGAATCCCCCGCTCTTTGGTCTTTGGGTGTCATGGGGGTTCCTCCGCCCCTCCCCTACAGGGTATGAAACGTCCCCCCCCTCTGTCCCCCCATCGGCTCGAGCCCCCTAAAAGATTTTTTTACGCGAATCGGCTGCATCCACAATAAAATATATATATATATATATATATATATATATATATATATATATATATATATATATATATATATATATATATATATATATATATATATATATAAAATAGTAGTGATTTACTTGCCCCTAGTTAGTTTGAATCTTTCGTCATTAGAATATAAAAAAATTGTACCTATTTTCCTTAAAAATTTTGCCATATATTATTTACCTGCTTTATGTCTTGTAAAATGCAATGAAAATGCTTTAGGAAGGCTTTTAAAGGCCATTCTCATTATAAATATGTATTAAATGACAAATTAATATTTAAAAGTCACTAAATAAATAAATAAATCTTTAAATTTAAGTTTGCACAGCACAAGCGATATCAACTTAATCCTACAAGGTCAAAATCCGAAATAGGCGATTTTTTGTTTATTAACGCTGGATATCGATATATCGATGATTTTAAATATATCGATATATATATGATTTAAAAAATATCAAATATATAAACACACAAAAAATAGAAATAAAAAATATATATATATATATATATATATATATATATATATATATATATATATATATATATATATATATATATATAATATATATATATATATATATATATATATATATATATATATATATATATTTTCATAAATGAAATATCTCGAAAATTACGACTTACAGAAAACCCAATTACATATTTGGAATCAGCGTATAAAGATTTAAAAGCTTCCAAAAAAAAAAAATAAATAAAAAGCAGCAAAA
>JABUQX010141639.1:0-2500 GCA_015478945.1 Trachelipus rathkii
CATTGCTAGCTGAATATATATATATGTCAGTGGTGTGAGTTGAGGATAGGCTGGGTATTCAGTCTCTTTCTTATTTTAAAGAACAAATTAATAATTTAAAAGAAAAAAAACATCAAAGAATTTAAAAAACGTTAATATAATGAGAAATCATAAATGAAGGGAGTTAAACTACAAATCTTAAAAAGAATATAAACAAAAAAATGAGCTATTTATGCTTTGCCTGCCTATCTACTGCATAACTTGCCTACCTAAGGTACGCGTAGCTGAAATAAAATATCTTCTATATTTGCAATGCTTTTAAGACAGGCGAGCCTGCTCTTCGTTTGTAGTTGTTGCCATATATCGGGTATTTTTTTAAATTTTCTTTGGAAATCGTTTTTCGCTTGCAATTTTAATTAATCTCATTATATATATATATATATATATATATATATATATATATATATATATATATATATATATAAATACTATATCTATATAGATACAAGAACACATATATATAGACATAGGTAAATATATACATATATATATATATATATAGTATATATATATTTATATATATATATATATATATATATATATATATATATATATATATATATATATATATATACATATATAAAAAACATATATCTACGACAGAGATATATATATATATGTATATATATATATATATATATATATATATATCTTGCTACCATGTAAATCTTCAAGGTACGCTAAGGAATTTCTTATTAGAACCTTTTATTTATTTATTTTTTTACAGTTGTCACCGCCGCTCACGGGCAGAACCCTATTCAAGGAGGGAGTGTTGAACGCCTCAAAAATTCATCTAACACAAATTACGCAGATGAGCACAGACGCAGGCTTTAAAGTGAGGAATTAAATTCAGCAGGAAACACAGAAGATGGAAGAGAGTTCCACAGAACAGAGGTGGCAGGAAAGAAGGAAGCACCGCAGCGAACTAGCCTGGAGTTACCAATATCTACACAAAACTCGTGAGCAGACACAGCACCCCTTGTGCTACGAGGGCGACGTAAAGGTGGAGGTTACGCGAGTGGTAATTTCCCTCGAACACCTGCCGCTTTACGTACCTATAGAAAAGATAAAGCACCGTCGCAGAGATAGAGGGTCAAGTGAAATGAAGGAAAGTACAGAACAGTTTATAAGACTTTTGGCTTTTTGACTCGACACTGTCCAAAAGCCGGGTGAAATCAGAGCCCCCAGATATGAGAACAGTACTTCATACAAGGGCGGATGGATGAGACCCTTGCATAGCTGGAGTAACTGAGAAGAGAAAAAAATAGTCTCACGAGTCACAAGCAAAACTCCATAGTTTCTTTAGGGGCCACCTAGCAACCGTTGTGAAGTGAGGTTTCCGAAGACATTTTTGTTTATGTTTGAGGCCAAGGGATGTTTATATTTGTCCAGCCGGAGGGGCAGAGAACCGTCGGAAGAGATAGGAAAGTTAGAAGGTGTTTAGAGAGGTTTGCTTAGAAGTTGAGTTTTAAAATTAAATTTCACAAAGGTTGAAGACCAATCGGGAATTCTATCAGATCAGCAGGCCGAGTCGGAAAGATTGGGGGCAAGGAGGCAATTCTAGAAGTAAAGAGGGGCAAGGGTGAGGAAATAGTTGAAAGAATGAAAGGGGTCGAGTCATCAAGCATATAGTGGATAGAGTTAGATGTACAGGTGAGAAAATCATTAATGAAAAGTAGAATAAAAGTAGGAGGCGCCAAAGGAGCAGAGCCTAGGGGAACACTATTGACGGAAAAGAAGAAGAAGTCGGCTCCATCAGCCTTTTTGACCGATATTGAGCAGGCTTGAAGAACTAGACATAAGTAAGCAGAGAGAAGGAGAACCCAAAGGAGGGAGCTTGGAGAGCAGTGACTCGTGCCCAAACCAGTCCAAAATGCTTTTCTTGGATATGTCGGCTTACCACGCAAGAGTCTCCCCCGTAGTCCCTAAGGCAGGAAAACCATCAAATGGTTAATTAGGAAGAGTACTATCGCCAGTAGACCTTGAACACCGAAAGCCGTACGGCGATCGGAAAGAAGAGAATGAGATTCCAGGTGGTCACAAGAGTGAGAGTTGAGAAAGGGTTTCCAAGATCTTAGATAGAATACAGAGTGAGGGCTATAGGGCGATAGTTAGAAGGATCAGAGTGGCTTCCTTTTTCCGAATAGGTTGAACATGCGTGCTTTAACACTGAGGGGAAAGTGCTAGTATTGAGACATATAGAATATAGTTGAACGAGGGGCGGTCAGCACTTAGCGCACATTCCCTCAAAAACTCGGGAGGAATGCCAAGCCGGGGGCCAAGTAATACGCCTTCCTAACGTTATAGATACTCAGAAGCCGCCACACCCGATCAAATTTAATCACAGGCAAAGACATAGACACCTGAGAGGAGAAGAAGGAGGAGGAGGAATGCCAGAATCGTCCAGGGTTGAGTTAGAGGAAAATGGGAGGCCGAAGAGATTGGCCTTTTTTTCAGTTGG
>JABUQX010141639.1:7500-10000 GCA_015478945.1 Trachelipus rathkii
TCTGAATACGTTGTACTTTAGATCAATACCTCTTAGTCCAGACCATAGTCTCACTACTATACATTAACACAGGTAACAACATAATCTCATGTAAGACCCTTGCGCACTCAAGACTTAGTCCCTTTACATCCACCAACGATTTAATTGCACCAGCCACCTTCCTACAATTCACAACTTTCCTACTACACTCTGCATCATCCATTCCTTTTCATCCAACATTTATCTTAAATATTTAAACTCAGACACTTTTTCCAGCTGCTCACCATCTAACATAACTTCACACCGAGGACTATCCTCACTCACAACCATATTCTTACTCTTATCTACGTTTAATTTCAAACCCCTCCTTTTACACACCCTTCCAAATCTCTCTACCAATCCTCTCAAACTCTCTTCAGATTCACACAAAACCAAATCATTCGCATATAATAGGTAGGGCACCCTCTACTCTCTTCATTCTCCATCATTCTAATACCATCCCCTGCCACCCCCACCTCTAATTCTTTCATAACCTCATCCATATACAAATTGAATAACCAAGGAGACATAACACATCCCTGCCTCACTCTGCTATTAATATTAAACCGATCACTTTCGACTCCATTTATTTACACACGCTTCACTATCATCATACATACTTTTGATTCCATTCAGAAGCTTACCACCAACATCATATATGACTAACACCTGCCATAGAACTTCCCTATTAATCCTATCGTACGCCTGTTGCAAATCCATAAAACCTAAATACAATTTATTCTTCTCCTCCCTCATTTTCTCAATCATTTGTTTCAATGTAAAGATTTGATCCACACATCCTCTACCACTTCTAAACGCACCTTGTTCTTCACAATCAGTCCTTCAGTCACTCGACGTACTCTTTCGACCAAAATACCAGCATATATCTTCCCTACAAAACTCAATAAACTAATTCCCCTATAATATCTACAGTTACCTTATCCCACCTACCCTTATATAAGGGTACTTTATTACGTTCTCCTCCAATCCCTCGGAACTATACCCTCCATAAACGCTTTGTTACACAACTTCCAAATCCAATCAATCACCATCTCACCTATATACTTTTACTGGATTGACGACAAAATTTTATTCTTTTATTCCTCATATTTTTAAAATCAACTTAATTAAAACTCTTTTTGACAGGAGATACAAAATTTCGTCATCTTATGTTAATTTTACAAAAGAACTTGATTTCCTGAAAACATTATTTCTGAAGAATGGGTTCCCAGAATTTATAATTGACTCAACTTTTTGAAAATTACTTTCAGCAAAATTTAAAGACAAATCTCAGGCTAAATTAACAGCTCCTAAGGATATTTTGTATATGAGGTTGCCTTTTCTGGGAAAAATCAGTTACGAAATTCGACGTAAAATTGACGTGGTTTTAAAAACAAACTTTATACAGTTTAAATTTAGATTTAGATTTTCGAGTGAAAACAAAATTGGGAAATATTTTAAATTTAAAGATAAACTCCCTTTACCTCTATGCTCATCAGTAATATATCATTACAAGTGCGGTGACTGCGATTCCACCTACATAGGAAAGACAATACGAAGCATTTCCATACGTATTGATGAGCATAAAGGTATTTCATTTAGAACTCTAGACCATTTACATCATTCCCCCTATTCAGCTATAAATGCTCATTCTCTTCAGGAAAACGACCATATACATGATACGAATTTTGGAATATTAGCCCAAACTGAGGAACCCGATCTTCAGTTGTTAAAATCCTTGTATATTTGGCATCTCAAACCGACCTTAAATGAAAATCTAAATTTTAACAGTCTTTTAATACTGAAGTGAGATTTTGTTTAAATCATGAACTCTTAACCACATAATATTGTAATCATTAATTTATCTATATGGTTTATTTATTTCAACTTTATATTATTTTAACTTTTAATTAATTTTATATAATATTTTGTTTAAAATTTTATTATTATATTGTAAGCCTTGAAAATGGGAAGAAGGATTCTTACCCGAAACTAGTCGGCTAATAAATAATTTAAAATGTTCAAATTCGTTTTGGTTATACTCGCTATTATATATATATATATATATATATATATATATATATATATATATATATATATATATATATATATATATATATATATATATATATATATATATATATATACTATATATATATATATATATTTATTTTTCTATATTTTGGTTATAATATATATATATATATATATATAATGACATACTTTATATTCGTAAATGGAAATTTATTTAGAATACATAAGAAATAATAATATCAATACGTAGAAAAATGAAAAAAATATATTGGCAAGTTAAAAATGCCAAAAGTACTTGCAAGTACTTTGCAAATTTTCAAGTACAAAAGGTGCAAGTACAAGTACAAGTACACTGGTTTTAGAAACTGCAAGTACAAGTACAAGTACAAGTACTCCAAAAATGTACTTAAGTATAAAAATTGCAACCCAAGCTATATATATATATATA
>JABUQX010141639.1:15000-18981 GCA_015478945.1 Trachelipus rathkii
GCTCCATGTCTCCGCCCCATACAACAGTATCGGCGTCAACACTCCCTCGTATATTGCTCTCTTCACCTCTTTGTTCATATATTTATCTTTCAAGATGGGGTATACTGCTCTTACAGTCCTGCCATACTGCTCAATCCTACTCGTAATTTCCTTTGCACACCCCCCTTCTCTTCCAAGTGCTTCCTAGATATTTATATCTATCCACATTTTTAATCTCTCTACCGTCTACCTCCACTATCAACTCCTCCTCCTCCTCCCTGCTTACTACCATTATTTCTGTTTTCTCCACATTCATATTCAATCCTGTTTCTCTCAACTTTTCTGCGAAACACAGCACCATTTGCCTCAACCTCTCACCATCTCCACTCCAACACGCCAAATCATCTGCATATACCATGATGTCTCCGTCAATCTCTTCTAAACTCTCTTTTACACCTCTTATGACTGTGTCCAAATACGCTATAAACAGTATCGGCGACAGCACACTACCCTGCCTTACTCCAGTTTTTACCTCAAACCATTCCTCGTTTTTATATCCTGTTCTTACCTTACTTATGCTATTCACGTATGTACTTCTTACTGCCTTTATCAGTCTGCCTCCAACTTCATAATCCCTCTCCGGAACTCTCCACAGCTTCTCTCTGGGTACAGAATCAAATGCTTTCTTCAAGTCTATGAAGGCGATATATGCCTTCTTATTGTATTCCCATGTCTTTTCCTGTATCATTCTTAATGCAAACATTAAATCTGTAGTACTTCTACCACCTCTGTACCCATACTGCTCTTCACCCAATCTTGGCTCTATTTTTGATCTTAATTTTCTTTCTAATATTCTTTCATATAACTTCGCCATGTGATCCATTAGTGAGATTCCTCTATAATTTTTACAATTTCCTGCGTCCCCCTTACCTTTATAAATGGGAACTATTATTGACCTTCCCCAACCTTCCGGCACTCTACTCTCCACCCAACACCTGTTCAGAAATCTCAGCATCAAGGCTTTCAGCCCCTCTCCTCCCTCCTCAGCAACTCAATATTTATCCCATCCTCACCAGGAGTTTTTCCGCTCTTCATTTTCCTTAACGCCTCCTCAAATTCCTCCTCCGTTATTACCTCCTCCTCTTCTCCCTCCACGTTTCTCTCCTCCTCCTCTCTCTCCCCTTCCTCTTCCGACTGCACTTCCACATTCAACAACTCATCAAAGTACTCTATCCACCTTTTGTTTTTTTCCTCCGGGCTTACCAATGTTTCTCCATTTTTGTCTTTGATATTACATACTCTACTCTTCGCTCCTCTATACGTTCTTGCCAATCTAAAAATCTTCTTCTTGCTTTCCTTCATATCATCCATCAGTTCCTTTGCTAGCTTCTAAGCCACCTCCTCCTTTGCCCTCCTCTTCACTCTCTCCGCTTCATTTCTTGCTTCCACGTACACGGCTCTAGATATATATATATATATATATATATATATATATATATATATATATATATATATATATATATATATATATATATATATATATATATATATATATATATATATATATATATATATATATATATATATATATATATATATTTATGTATATATATATATATATATATATATATATATATATATATATATATATATATATATATATATATATATATATATATATATATATATATATATATATATATATATATATATATATATATATATATATATATATATATATATATATATATATATATATATATATATATATATATATATATATATATATATATATATACAGAAATCGAAATTAAAAATTACAATTATTCCCATAAACTCCCATGATAAAGATGCCAAATAATATTTATTTTATATGCATTTAATCAAATGTAGAAAACATCCTCAACATCCTCATTTTTCAAAAGAGGATGCGGATGCGGATGCGGATGCGGATGTGCCGTTAAGTGAGGATGCGGATGCGGATGCGGATGCGGATGTCAATTTAGGTGCGGATGTTCCGCAAATGCGGATGCGGATGCGGATGTCATGTCCATCACTAATATATATATATATATATAACACATATATATATATATATATATATATATATATATATATATATATATATATATATATATATATATATATATATATATATATATATATATATATATATATATATATATATATACATATATATATATATATATATATATATATATATATATATATATATATATATATATATATATATATATATATATATATATATATATATATATATATATATATATATATATATATATATATATATATATATATATATATATATATATATATATATATATATATGACCTGTTATGTTTTACGACTCCGTCAGTTTTGATTTTTTTTTGTTTTGTTTTTTATATTTCTAGTATATGATCCTAACAGTCAATTTAAGGGGTGAAAAACATGATTCAAAAATATATAGGACCAGTTACGTTTTACGACTCCGTCAGTTTTAATTTTTTTTTTTTTAACTAAAGAAAAAATGGCAGGAGTCGGGGTCTCTCGGCCTTCCGGGGAACGACAGGGTAGGACTATTTCCCCCCTCCGGGAACGGTCTCCGAAACCACCTTTGGGATCCTCCGCCCCTCCCTACGGGGTATGGAAAACGTCCCCCTGTCCCCCCTCCCCCAGCCCCCCAATTTTTTTTTCATTTTTTTAAAAATTTTTTTATTTTTTTTTTTACATTTTTGTAATAAGCTTTATACGCTGATTTCAAATATGTAATTGGTTTTTCTGTAAGTGTCGTACTTTTCGAGATATTTCATTTTTTAAAATTTTATTGATATAAATGTGATTTTTAAATAATTATTTAAAATATTTCGAACTTTTGAATCATGTCCATCACCACTGAAATTCATTGTTAGTATCATATACTAGCAATATGTTAAAAAAAAAAATCAAAACTGACGGAGTCTTATATATATATATATATATATATATATATACAAAAATAAATAAATAAAAATTTATGGTATATATATATATATATATATATATATATATATAAAAATATATATATATATATATATATATATATATATATACAAACTACGAGCCAGGCGTTGCAGCAGTCGTTGCAGCCATAAGCCAGTCGTTGTTACGAGTGGCGCGTATGCAGTCAGCCACACGCACGAAAACGCCAGTTGAGCGGTAGCCACACTAATATCTATGCCTATATATATATATATATATATATATATATATATATATATATATATATATATATATATATATATATATATATATATATATATATATTATAGCTAATAGACAGAGAAGCTTAAATTTACTAGACAAGCGCAATCTGGAGTAGTCCACCATACCAAAAGATGCCAAATGCACAAAATATTTTGGGCGAGGCAAGAAAGACCTTGAAAAACCAACGGTGGCAATTCACATATTTAAAATAATGAAAATAAGGTCTGGGAAACGTAGTCCTGCCAACACCTTCTCAGAAATGGAAAGCTGGTCCAGCTCTCCAGACCGAAGCAGTTGTCAACCACGCCATGCAAATTTTAATTTTCATATCACCACCAGATACACAAATCAGTTTAAAGGAATTGATTTAATTTAAGGTCTGAAATACTTCAGACACACACGCATATATATATATATATATATATATATATATATATATATATATATATATATATATATATATATATAGTTAGTTAGTTATATATATATATATATATATATATATATATATATATATATATATATATAGTATATATATATATATATATATATATATATATATATATATATATATATATATGCATGTGGTGAAACTAAAGAAGTTACCCGCATCATATCTCAAAAACTAAGATAGGTACAAGAAAAACTGATAAATACATATATGGATGAAGTGGCGCATGAAACGCGGGAAAGCGTTTCAAGATAAATGCGAAAACGGTTAAAACACCCATCTGAACTGGAACGAAGCACAAC
>JABUQX010141640.1:0-5000 GCA_015478945.1 Trachelipus rathkii
GGCTCACGAGCCCTCCAAATTGGCCCGTCTGGACCGAACACCCTTCCCTCTGTGAAGGGACTGTGGAGACGGACGAGGTCATAGTAGCCGCTTCCACCACCGTGGTACCGAAAGCTGCTCCCCTATTTGATTTAGAACGTTACTCCTCCCTTAACAAGATCATACGGATCACCGCGTTGGTTCACAGGTTCATCGAGAACTTGAGGAAATCAAGGCAGAAGATTCCTATGACCCGGACCGTCTTTCGGCCCGAATTCTCCCATTTGATTTCCCTAGAAGAGAGAAGTAACGCGGAACTCTACTGGATTCGGAGGCTTCAGAGGGAACACTACCTACCCGAAGTTACGTGCCTCCGAGACTCCCTACCTTTAACGAATCTGGTGAAACAACTGAGCTTAACGCTAGTAGATGGAGTAATCAGATGTGACAGGAGATTGAGCAATGCAATGATCCCCTTCGACGCAAAGTTCCCTATGCTGTTGCCATCGGACTCACATCTCACCCGGCTCATCATATGGCAACTTCACCAAACGAACCACCACGTTGGTATCTCGGAACTCGTGTCGATGGTCCGTCAGCGGTTCTATTTCGCTCGGATGAGGACAACGGTGAAGAAAGTGATACGCCTTTGTAAACGTTTACAAGCGGCCCATTTTCGCTCGGCGCCACTAGCTGCCTTGCCTCGTTCCCGAGTGGTAGAAAGCAAACCGTTTACGGTAATCGGAGTGGACCTCACAGGCTATTTCAATGTCAAGGTTCCTAGGAATGAAGTGACTAAAGGCTATGTGGTCTTGTTCACTTGCGCTGTGACTAGAGCGATACATCTAGAACTAGTCTTCGACAACAGCACCGAGTCATTTTTGAGAGCATTACGTCGGTTTATCGGAAGGCGAGGAACACCTTCCGTGATATACTCTGACAACGCAACGTATTTCCAAGCTGCATCCCAGCACTTAAGAGACTTGTGGGAACTGCCTTCCGTGAAGGACTTCCTAGCTGAGCGTTCCATCACCTG
Source organism: Trachelipus rathkii (assembly GCA_015478945.1). Taxonomy (NCBI): domain Eukaryota; kingdom Metazoa; phylum Arthropoda; class Malacostraca; order Isopoda; family Trachelipodidae; genus Trachelipus; species Trachelipus rathkii. Next base: position 1,016 of record JABUQX010141640.1, read on the forward strand.
GAGATTCAATCCCGCCAGAAGCAGTCATTACGGCGGATTCTTCGAACGTTTGATCGGACTGACCAAGACCCATCTTCGGAAGACCCTCAAAACCTCTCTGGTTAGCTATGAAGAGTTCAATACGGTGCTTGCGGAGGTGGAATCTGTAGTCAATTGTCGACCTCTCACTTATGTGGGGGATGAGCTCCATTGCGAGGAGCCCCTCACGCCTTCCCACTTGATGGGATACAAGCTAAATACCCTTCCGGTCCCTGAAGAATTGCTAGAACACGATGTCACCTACAGGGACCCAGTGAAAGTCAACAAAAGGTACAAGTACTTGCTCGCCCTCATTGCTAAGTTTAAGTCCGCCTGGAGCAAAGATTATTTGCTCAGTCTGAAACAATCTTGGAACGTCTCTAACCGTCCAAACGTTAGGGTTGGAGACGTGGTTTTAATAGAGGACGATGGTCCGCGTTTGAGGTGGAAATTGGGCATAGTTAAGGTCCTTCACACTTCACCTGATGGATAATAACCCGGGCCGTTATACACTTGTACCCGCTGGAGATACACTCCAATCTATTCGATCCCACAGATCCGCTTCCACCAGTTGAAGCACCTGCAGCATTGGGCTCTCCTCCGAAGAGGCCCTCCCGACGAGCGAACGTGTTGGCTAAACAAAGGATACGGGCTATTCTTTCCGACGAAGAATAGTCCTCTTCACGACACCCCATTAACTTTCTTATATCTATTACATGCTATGATTACAACACGTCATTCGATAAAACGCTTTCTTACTCTCCTCCCGAACTATGATTACGAAACATTTTTTGACAAACCCTCTCGAGCATGCCCGAGGACAGTGGCTACGACGAGGCGATACCTTCGGATTTCCGGGGCATGATCGCGGGTCGGAATCCCCGTCGCCTTCGCAGGAGACCGCTTATGACCGTCGATGAGCCTCCGCTATGAGCTCGGCGTATTCCGATGAACTCCTTCTGGGTTCAATCCCCCCTTTCGCGCCGATCGGCGGGCTTGGTGGGTCCTCTTCGAAAAATGACCGACTCTGTCTACCTTGATTTTTCTTACGCTTACGATTACCCTTAAACGTAAGGGTTGTTTTAGTCAGGAGACTGGGGTAGATCCCTTGTTTTCAGTCTCCACTGAGAAGGCTATGAACGATTAATATTAGACGGGGAGTCAGGAGACGGGGGCGGACCCCCTGTCTTCAGTCTCCACCGTGAGAACCGTAGAGGTAGAACATTTTCCCTTTTGAAAATCCCTCGTCACCCATTCGGTTTCTTGTGTCGGATGGCGTGACGTGGAGGGCAACACGCCTGGTCTTCCCTCCCCGGGGTGAATGCAAGCCTCGTTGCGGAGCGGGTGGCCGTAGTTAGTTGATTTCACCTTTCCCTTCTATTCACGAAGACAGAGCGGAGAAAACGAATCCCCCACCTGACCACCGCGGTCGGTTGGGCAGGGGGGGGGGGGGCTCCGGGGGTGGGAACGGGGTATCCGGGTTGCATGCGAACTTGTCGACGATATTAAGCGGTCTCCCTAGAAGTTGCGGGGTCCCGGGTCGTGACTCATTGCGTTCGGGAATCCAGGGTTCGGTCGAGTCGTCCACACTTCTCGGTCCTTTCGACATGGGGGCCAAGTCACACACTCCTTATTTCCGTTTCTCTCTCGCTTCTGACCTATTCATCTATGACCATCACGGGTGCGACGTCGGGGCGGGTTTCTCTGTGGGGGGAGTTTAATGTGGCTACAAAGACGTATCCACCAAATGTGTTTGTAGGTTTGTTGAAGAACAAGAAAGACCTTTTCGACCACATTGACAGCTGATAAATTGATATAGAGCCCAAAGTTAATGAGCAAAAGAGATCATATGGCTGAAAAAATAACATCAAATTCTAGAACTTTAAAGAAAGGGAAGGCGTCCTTTTCCCACGCGTATTAAGAGCGCTGATTGGTTCGTCCATAAAAAAAGGGAGGAGCAATAAAGCCCTTTGTTTTAAGTAATTGGTTTATGCGGTACCTCCCCTCGTATGCCTTTAGGCCTGGCCCAGAGTGGGCGGAGCTTTTACGCGGCATCGGATTGGTCGGTTTAAAGCTGAAAGCGGTTCCCGCCTTTTATTGGGTGCATGGGTACGAGGGGAGGAGCTTAAACGTGCCCAAATTTTATCGAAAAAGTAAGGTTTTTCAGTCTTTTACCAGAGCTTTGATTGATTTTCGGCTTTTTATGCTTGTCTAGATAAATAGAAAAGCAATCTTGAATACACCGGATATTTTACTCCGTAATAAAGTATATTAAATGAAATTGCGTAATATTTAGGCAGTTTTGTTCGTTTAAGAATAAATTTTCCCCGTTTTTGAAGATAGAACAATTATTGTTGGATTCATGTTTTCTGGTTGGTCTTTCGCAGAAGCTTTAAAAGGGAGGATGTAGAATATTTTCTCTTAAGTTGATATTTAGTTCGCTTTTTCGTTAGGATTTGTATTCGTGAACCCGCAAACTTACTTTGAAATGTGTTCTGTCTTTATAATTAGATGTTTAATTTTGGTTCGATAAACGTGTGCTCATAGTTGGTTTTTGTTGTATTTTTTGTGTAAATATGTCGAACAAATTTTTTATTGTTGTGTTTTGTGCCTATTTTGGACTTTGTGTTATTTTTAGATAAAAAAGAAAAAGGTGATCTTGAATATAGGATTAATTCTGTGAATATGTACAGTGAAGTGAACTTTGTAACACTTGGTGGAAGTCGCTTTAGTTTATGATGACCCCATCCTTTTTTGTTGTTGTTATTTCTATTAATTTTGTGCAAGTATTCGCGATTTAAAGGGTGGCTTTAGGTTGAAAGCTACCGTGTTTGTGGGACCCTTATTTTTGTGGGTCTTGATTGTATATTTTGTGCGAATATTAGCTAAGGAAGGAAATGAACTTTCATATATCCTGTTGATACGACAAATCACTCACTCGTAACCCTTCCTCTTCGCGTCGTTGTCGTGGGGGAAGTTAGTAGGTTTGTTTCAGTCTCGTCATTCTTGAGCTGGTCTGATATAGCATAGAAAATTGATAATGTAAGTACAATTTTTCGTTGTTTTACTGTTACACGGGCCATTATTGAAAACCGAGCGGATATCTTACCTGACCGCCGTCAATCTACGGATGAGGAAGAGTTGATTTGAAAGGGGGATTTATCGATCTTGTGGGTTTTAGTACCCTAATCGTTGGGGGTTCATTTCTATATGTAAATAATGTTGCGCGCTTTGTATAAAGGCTTATGAGTGTGATTGGGACGTGTGAATGAACATGACTCAGCTCTAAGCACGCTGGTGCATCAGGGAGTCTTGTTTGAAATACTCAACTAAGATTAATTACACAACACTCTCACGCTTTCAAACACAGTAGAGCTATGATTAGTGATTAACCCCTAGTTTGTTCAACCATTCACACCTACTAACCACCTTTTTTCACTATTTTCAACACTGTCATTTCGCACTTTTGCATGTCAACTTCGACTTATTTCTCCTCTTAAAAGGGCTCCGCGACAGCGGGTCCAGAGCCCCTCCCCCCAAGCACGTAGGGACCGCTGCTCTGGGGCAAGGTGGAACTTCTGTCCTTCCCGGGGGACGTCTGTTTAACCCTTCTCTTGTTAGAGGAGTGTCAGTGGTGTCGATTGATGAATGATTCAGTGTCTGTGTAAATAGTTTTCGAGAAGACAGAGAAAGACAGGAAGAGACAGAGAGAGCTGGAGGGAAGAGTTGGGAGATGGAGGTATTAAGATGTTTTATAAGAGCATGACCATCTTAGATCGTGACTATTGTATAATATATATATATATATATATATATATATATATAATAACTTATATATATATATATATATATAAATAAATCAAACTATATATATCCCCTATATATATATATATATATATATATATATATATATATATATATATATATATATATATATATATATATATATAATATATATATATCTATT